>SDVV010004543.1:0-20084 GCA_016164225.1 Gammarus roeselii
ATAAACAGCGAATTTGACATCATTCTTAAAATACCCGGCTCACACACCAGTCTGAGCTGTGTGGCTTCACACTCCTCTCGAATACCGAGGGGTTCCCACACCGCCCAGAGCAGTGTGGGCTTCACACACCACCCTCAATAATGTGGGCATCACACACTTTTACGAAAAGCACCTCAAGCACTGTGGGCTTGTCAGAAACCCCCGAGCAGGTTTTGCATATCATTTCTGGCGGACTTTGTACATAGAACAGTTTGAGTAGAAGTGCTCCGCATACCATCCTGTGCAGTAATGGCTTTACATACCATTCCTGATTGGCTTCACACACAATCCCGTGCAGTATTGGCTTCGCATACCATTCCTGACGGGCTTCACTCACCATCCTGTGCAGTATTGGCTTCACATGCCATTCCTAACGGGCATCGCACACCATCCCGTGCAGTATTGGCTTCACATATAATTCCTGATTGGCTTCACACACCATCTCGTGCAGTATTGGCTTCACATACCATTCCTAACGGGCTTCACACACCATCCCGTGCACTATTGGCTTCACATACCATTCCTGACGGGCTTTACTCACCATCCCGTGCAGTATTGGCTTCACATATTATTCCTGATTGGCTTCACTCACCATCCCGTGCAGTATTGGCTTCACATTCCATTCCTAACGGGCTTCACACACCATCCCGTGCACTATTGGCTTCACATACCATTCCTGACGGACTTCACTCACCATCCCGTGCACTATTGGCTTCACATATTATTCGTGACTGGCTTCACACACCATCCCGTGCAGTATTAGCTTCACATACCATTCCTAATGGGCTTCACACACCATCCTGTGCAGTAATGGCTTCACATACCATTCCCGACGGGCTTCACACACTATCCCGTGGAGTATTGGCTTCAAATACCATTCCTGACGGGCTTCACACACCATCCGGTGCAGTATTGACTTCACACATCATCCCGTGCAGTATTGCCTTCACATACAATTCTTGACGGGCTTCACACACCATTCCATGCAGTGTTGGCTCCATATACCATTCCAGGCGTGTTTCACACACCAGTCCAAGCCGTGTGAGCTTCACGCAGCGCCCCCATTGCCGTGATTGTTGGGTCAGCAAACAGAGTCCCGCCTACGGCGCCATAAATGGTTTAGGTTCCGGAAGGGCCAAACAGTGGCGGAAAGGGGGGAGGAAGGTTAACATGATTGGGGTTAGGTGGGTTGGGAGAAGAATTGAGTGTAAATTGTTGTCGAACATGTTGAATGCCAACTTGATAACAGACATATAAAGAAATGAATACATTCATTCATACGACTTTAATAACATCAAATTAATTATGAATAAAAACACCGGATTGGCATTTTGGTAATTCCTCAACTCTGAAGGCCTGAATCCTTTATAGCCATCGTACAGGCAAGAAGTATCCAGGGGTGAGGAGGCCCGGCAGGGTGATGACAGGAAGCTCTGCACTGCCGTATAAGACTGAAATACTGTCGACTCTTCTAAGAAGTTTATTGTTCAGAGGCCTACTCTCAGTGCAACAATTTGATATCCCTCTGCAGTTGCCCTCCCATTCCCTGCCTTTGTGATGGTAAAAAAAATGTTTCTTATGCAGAACCCTTCTTTTCCTCCTCGCCCCTTAGGTCTCGCTCGTCTGATTTGACAGTAAGAGAGCGGAGAATCGTGGCCTTTTCTCTCATGAGGGGTCACCTCGAACACGAGATCCTGCTCCACTTCTTTGAAATTAGGAGAGTTGAGTGTTCTGTCTCTACCCTGTTGGGCCTCCTCTCCTAAAGAAGTGCTCGCCTCCTTTGATAGTAGGAGAGCAGAATATCCTCTCTACACCCTGTCAAGCTTTCTTGCCCCTGGAAGCTTGCTTGCCTGCTTTGACACCCCAAACTTGGATTGGCCAGCCAAAGTTTGCCGGAAATTAATCACAGTTGAAGTAAAGCCCACCCCGGGTCCAGACCTGCACCCGCAGGTCAGTGATTGAGTTGGTCAATGCGCTGCTGTAGATACATTGACCGAGAGGCTCTGCCCAAACTGATCTCTTTAAAAATGGTCAAAGTATTTAAACCATTGTATCTTGGTCACCTCTGTTGTTGACACGGGTCGTCTTGTCTCGCCGAACGGCTCCAGACGTCATCTAAACTTGCTCAGCAAGCGGACAAAAAGACGCTGGGATAACATGCGAATGTCCTACATTAAGAGGGCGAAGTTGACTGAAGGAAATGCTGTGAGGGCGACAACTGACAAAGACCACATGCAACTCAAATGCCTTTCAATAAACTCGCTTTGATGGTAAACTTTTACGTGTTGGAAGCCTCCTAATGATGTACTTTTGAGCAGCTCAGGAACCGCTGAGAGCCTTCGAACAACAAACGTCCTTGTCCTGTCTTAGGCCGTGTTGGAGACAACATCGGGGAAAGTGAAATGGTGTTACTTAGATCTCATGAATAACATAAATGATGTGTTTGGTTTTATTTCATCGGAAAATGTGAAATGGTGTTACTTAGATCCCATGAATAACATCCATTATGTATTTGGTTTAATTGCGGTCGGTATTGACATGCAGTGATATTTAGTTAGGTCCATAACTGGGTAAATGAATAACTAGGAGGTATCATTTTGGATTCAGTGTCACATAGCAGACTGAAGAGGGTTGCGTCTGTATATATTTATCTCCGTTCATATTATGCCGCCTCGTGGCCAAAGGAACACGTACCAAACACTACCTGTCTTGAGGCCCCTCTAGTACTCGCTGGACCAGTCGCTCCTGCCTCGTGGTAACAAGTAAACAGTACGAACGCTAACCAGTCATGAGGTTCCCTCTTCTACTCGTTGGACCAGTCGCTCCTGCCTCGAGGCAACAAGAAACCAGTACGAACGCTAACCAGTCATGAGGTTCCCTCTTCTACTCGTTGGACTAGTTTCTCTTGCCTCGTGGCAACAAGAAACCAGTACGAACGCTAACCAGTCATGAGGTTCCCTCTTCTACTCGTTGGACCAGTTTCTCCTGCCTCGTGGCAACAAGAAACCAGTACGAACGCTAACCAGTCATGAGGTTCCATCTTCTACTCGTTGGACTAGTTTCTCCTGCGTCGTGGCAACAAGAAACCAGTACAAACGCTAACCAGTCATGGGGCTCCCTCTACTACTCGATGAACCAGTTTCTCCTGCCTCGTGGCCACAAGAAACCAGTACGAACGCTAACCAGTCATGGGGCTCCCTCTACTACTCGCTGAACCAGTTACTCCTGCCTCGTGGTCACAAGAAACCAGTACGAACGCTAACCAGTCATAAGGTTCACTCGTACTGGTTTCTTGATGCCACGAGGCAGGAGAGAGTTGATGTTCCCTCTAGCACCGCCCACCCTGTCTCTCATGCAGGCATCGTGGCACCAATGAACCTCTTCCGAGCACTCACCTGTCTTAAAGCTCTCTCTAGTACCCACCCGCCTTGTCCCTCATGCCTCAGGGCGAAAAAAAAAAATGTTTCGAGGATTCGCCTGTCATGAGGCTCCCTCTAGTACCAGCCCGCCCTGTCTCGCATACCTCGCGAAAACAAGGAACCTGTCTAGAGACGCCCTTTAGTGCCAGGGCTTATAATTTATCCAAGCACAAGAGGGAGTAAAGGCCGCCTCAGCAGAGTATCTGTAGGAGCAACACCGTCCTCAGTATAACTTTCTATTAGTTTACTGCCTTAGGGCCCCTCAGGAGACAACCGTCGCACGCTGCTGCAATCTTCCCAGTCAGGGTAAAGGGCCGCAACTGGACCAGCGTCGGTAAGATATTTGCGAAGCTAAGGAAGGGCCGGACTATCTGCAAAATCAGGCCCTTCTTGGCATCAGTGAGGGTCCTTCTTGGCGTTAGTGAGGATGTTCTTGGTTCTTCAGCGGTCCCACAGTAAACTTGCCGGGGAGGCCTGATCACTTCAACCGATCACGCCGCAACTGGCCCAGTGTCAGCCCAGCCAGTTGACTCGCTAGAGAGGTCCGTTCACTTTAGCAACGAGGCCAGAGCTGGCCTAGTGTCGGCCGTTCACCCTAAGCCGCTCGGGTAGCCTATTCACCTCAATTTATGGAACAAGTTTTGTCGTCGGCTTCTTCCGCTTGATCAGTTACCTCCCCAGCGCAGAGGCCACTTCTCTCCCTCTAAACGATGGTCATCAGCCGGATAGATTTGCCCTTTTCCCTTTTAATTACAAAAGGTATCACGATAGGACATTTACTTGGGAGATTTTTCGCTGTTATATCTGGTCCAGTTCGAACCTCCCCTCCTTTTGGTAGCGTTTGCTATAGATGGTGTGGTTGGTCGTGTTGACTGGTACTGTTTGCTATAGCGGGGGTGGTTGGTCGTGTTGACTGCAGTACGTCACGATTAACAGTCTGCAGTGTTGGTTCCGACACAGGATCTAGGCAGATTATCAAAATACGTTGTATGATTTTTCAGGCAACGAATTTAGCCTAAGTTATTGTAAAAAGGTACTTAATGCACTATTTCGTCCTACCCGTAATTTTTCGGGTTGTGTCTGCCACATCGCTAGCTTTTGCTGCTTTTTCTCTTGCAGATGGTTTTATTGGGCCTGTCAATTTAGGCAATTTACTACTGAAATTGGGCTCTTAGAAGTAAATTTAAATTCTAAAAAATTATCCGAGGTAAATCAATTAGGTTCAGTTTCGCTGACTTGCAGTTAAATTTAGATTCTTTGACGTTTTCGAGCTCGTAAACAACGAAAGTTGAAGCCAATATAAATAATGTATCTTGGTTCACTGCAGCGGGGCGAGATGGAGCAGTTCCTTCAGAATTTAGAGTTTACTTATTATTCCAGGATTTCATTCATAGCGAGACCAATATTTTTTTGTGGGTAAGAGCGAAAGCAACAGGGGTTAGGAAGGGGATTTTCAGGCGTTGAAAGTCTGTTTCACATATTATGAAACACGTCAGGTGACCTGCTGTAAACCTTTTCCCAAGCGTACAGATACCAACTAGATATATTAGTCTTTGTTAAAAAAATATCACAAAATTTCCATAGCAAAGAAGCGAGCAGTGAGACAGATAATGTGACGGAGGGTTGTCGGAGGTGACGAAGGGTATTTGCCGGGGAGAGGTGGGCGGATAGAGAGGGCAGGGAGTGTGAGATCTCACAGCAGCGAGTGTGAGGACAAGGAGTGTGAGGACAAGGAGTGTG
The DNA here is from genome assembly GCA_016164225.1 of Gammarus roeselii. Lineage (NCBI taxonomy): Eukaryota > Metazoa > Arthropoda > Malacostraca > Amphipoda > Gammaridae > Gammarus > Gammarus roeselii. Next base: position 5,199 of record SDVV010004543.1, read on the forward strand.
AGGACAAGGAGTGTGGGGACAAGGAGTGTGAGGTCAAGGAGAATGAGGTCAAGGAGTGTGAGGTCAAGGAGTGTGAGGTCAAGGATTGTGAGGGCAAGGAGTGTGAGGGCAAGGAGTGTGAGGGCAAGGAGTATGAGGGCAAGGAGTGTGAGGGCAAGGAGTGTGACGGCAAGGAGTATAATGGCAAGGAGTGTAACGGCAAGGAGTGTGAGGGCAAGGAGTGTGAGGGCAAGGAGTGTGAGGTCAAGGAGTGTGGGGACAGGGAGTGTGAGGGCAGGGAGAGTGAGGCAGGGAGTGTGAGGGCAGGGAGAGTGAGGGCAGGGAGTGTGAGGGCAGGGAGTGTGAGGGCAGGGAGTGTGAGGGCAGGGAGTGTGAGGACAGGGAGTATGAGGGCAGGGAGTGTGAGGGCAGGGAGTGTGAGGGCAGGGAGGGAGAGGGCAGGGAGAAAGAGGGCAGGGAGAGAGAGGGCAGGCAGTTAAAGGGGGCAGGGCAAGTGATGGCAGGGAGAGTGAGGGCAGGGAGAGTGAGGGCAGGAGTGTGAGGGCAAGGAGTGTGATGGCAAGGAGTGTGAGCGCAGGGAGTGTGAGAGCAGGGAGAGTGAGGGCAGAGTGTGAGAGCAGAGAGTGTGAGGACAGGGAGTGTGAGGGCAGAAAGAGTGCAGGCAGGTAGTGTGAGGCAGGGAGTGTGAGGGCAGGGAGAGTGAGGGCAGGGAGTGTGAGGGCAGGCAATGTGCGGGCGGAGAGTGTGAGGGCAGGCAGTGTGAGGACAGGTAGAGTGAGGGCAGGGAGTGCGAGCTCAGGGAGTGTGAGGGCAGGTAGTGTGAGGGCAGGTAGTGTGAAGGCAGGAAGTGTGAAGGTAGGGAGAGTGAGGGCAGGGAGAGTGAGGGCAGGGAGAGTGAGGGCAGGCAGTGTGATAGGGAAGGGCAGCCAGAGGAAAGAGGAAGGCACTAGCAATCAGAAAGGACCACATCCCACCTTTCCTTCTTTAAAAATGAAGTAGTTTTGCGGCAAAGAAATAATAATTTTTGTAGAGTGTCGTGGTCAAGGTGTCGTCAAGCCTGGTCGGAGAGTCAATGACGATGTCTGGATGAAATAGAATAACCTAATTCAATGCAATCATGAAGTCAGACTTGTTTCTATGCTGGAATTAGTGTGGTTTCTATCAAAGCATCGTGACTGCCTGCGACTAGACCAGGGGTGAGTTAAGTGAACTATGTTATTGCGGAAACTATTTCATAAACAGCCAATAACGTGAGAAATTAATGCGCGAAATATACAAGTTTTACGGAGTTTAGTCGGTAATAAATCGAAAGAAAGAACACCGACTTTAAAAGGTGAAAAATTCGAAGAAAAAGAACAACATTTACCATGGGGCTTTCTAATGATAGCTGTTATGAGAACGGAGCTAGAGGGCTGGTGATAGGACAAACTATTCTTTTTATTCTCACCGCAAATAATGATTTATAACAAAAATTTGATTACCTACTTATGCGTCCTGTATACTTCTGCATTATTGTCTGAGCAATAAAGCGATGTTTTTTCATGGAAAACACATTTCTTATAGCTATCTCTGATACAGGTCAGCCCAAGGCGCCAGCTCAGTGACCGACTGGGGTATAAGGTGTCTCGGCCGCTCCCAGCATTAAACTTCCATGAGAAGATGATGATGGGTGGAGATTTGAAGCTATAAATCAGTGCAATAAATACGCAATTTTTGATGTTTTGAATCCAAAATCCCTGCAACGTGATTGTTTGTTTGTACATACGTACAACCTCCCTGGAGGAACACTCAAAATCGCTACTTCACAGGTATTGCAATGTACTGACAGTGCGACACTCCGGCCGTTCTCTCAATAGTGTAATGCCAGCTCGTAAAATAAGAAAGCAGAAGACATGCGTATAGGGCGGGGCAAGTTCGTTGCGGCTTACGTCATAGATGGAGTGGGTGGGACTAGAGCACAATTGGCTCCCGTCACAGATGGAGTGTGCGTGATTAGAGCACAATTGGCTCCCGTCACAGATGAAGTGGGCGGGACTAGAGCACAATTGGCTCCCGTCATAGATGGAGTCGGCGGAACTAGAGTACAATTGGCTCTCGTCATTGATGGAGTGGGCGTGACTAGAGCACAATTGGCTCCCGTCAAAGAAAGAGTGGGCACTGCTAGAGTACAATTGAATCCCGTGGTGCGGGTGGGACTAGAGCCCAATTGACTCCCGTCACAGATGAAGTGGGCGGGACTAGAGCACAATTGGCTCCCGTCATAGATGGAGTTGGCGGAACTAGAGTACAATTGGCTCTCGTCATTGATGGAGTGGGCGGGGCTAACGCACAATTGGCTCCCGTCATAGATGGGAGTGGATGGGACTAGAGCACAATTGGCTCCCGTCATAAATGGAGTAGGTGGGACTAGAGCACAATTGTTTCCCGTCATAGATGGGGTGGGTGGGACTAGAGCACAATTGGCTCCTGTCATAGAGGGAGTGGGCGGGACTAGAGCACAATTGACTCCCGTCATAGATGAAGTGGGCGGGACTAGAGCACCATTGGCTCCCGTCATAGATGGAGTGAGTGGGACTAGAGCACAATTGGCTCCAGTCATAGATGGAGTGGATTGGACTAGAACACAATTAACTCCCGTCATAGATAGGGTGGGTGGGACTTTAGCACAATTGGCTCCCGTCCAGATGGAGTGAACGGACCAAAGCACAATGGGCTCCCGTCATAGATGGATTTGATTTGATCCTCAGTTCCACCAGAGCCTCAACGCGAGTCATAATAGGCTCCCCCGTAGGGCTCGATGATCATGAATTCCGGTATGATCGCACGAATAGTAAGTGCGCGAGAAAAACAAGACAACGCTTTTAAAGTTAGATTAAGTTGAAAACTTTAGCTATGTCAGACGCACGCTGGTGTGCATGAGAAAAACGCATAGACGAAACGGACCTCCGCCTCCAATCATTCAGAACTTCAGGAGTAATATATACGCACGCTAGTGCGTACAGGTGGCATCGGCGAGACTAGTACAAGGTTTACGGCTACACGGACAAAGTCAGCTCCGACAGCATTGCAGCACGACCTAGTAGGTCGATTATAGTACAATTCATTTATTCACGTAAGACTAAGACGAAACGAATCCTCGCTCCAATCATTTAGAACTTCATGAGTAATATGTACGCCCGCTAGTGCGCACAGGTATCATCGTTGAGACTGGTACAAGGTTTACGGCTACGCAACACAATGCTTACAGCTACGCCGTCTAGTCAAGTAGAGGTACAATTTAGTTATTCAGGTAAGATAAAGACTCTGACGAAACGAATCCCAGCCTTCAACCACTCAGAAATTCATGAGTATTATGCACGCGCGCCAGTTTGCACAGATAGTATCGTCGAAATTGGTATAAGGTCTATGATTTCACGAATTAGATCAACCCCAACCACAACGCGTCACAGGGCTTATAGCTACCCAGTACAGGTCAACCCCAGAAACTACATATGGTCTGTGCACGCGCGAGCAAGCACAGGCTGAAGAAAAAACACCTATTCACAAAATCACAAACAGAAAATCTCGCACAAATTCACTAGCATTATATAATATACATGACAAAACTGTGGATCGTGAAAATAGTAGGGGCAGGTTCGTCACGGGCAGAAAAACTGCTCGGATTATTGATTTCGCACTCATTGTTTAAGGGGATAGGGTGGGGGGCAGAGGTCCCTTGGGTCCCAATAGAGCCCAACAAATCTCTGAGAGAACTCCAAGTCCCCCGGGTCTTCCCAAGCTCCCGGGGTCCTTCGAGACCCCTCGTCTCAGCTCATCTCGGCTTGTCTCAAATCATTTCGGCCAGTCTCGGCTCGTCGCGACCAACTCGACTCGCCTCAACATGTTTCGACTGATCTCGACGCACCTCGAACAGCCTCGACGCGGTTCTCACCCTCTGCGGTAGTGATCATGTGAACTGTAATAACACAATTTTTCACTCAAGCATTCTAGGGTGGGAGTGGGGTGGCAGAGGTGTCTCTGGTCCCAAAAAAGCTCGAGAAATCCCAGAGGGTGACCCAAGTCCCCCGGGTTCCTGAGCTCCCCGGGTTCCCTCGTCTCAGCTCATCTCGGCTTGTCTCGAATCATTTCTGCCAGTCTCGGCTCATCGCGACCAACTCGACTCGCCTTAACATGTTTCGACTGATCTCGACCAGCCTCGACGCGACCCTTGCCCTCTGCGCCAGTAACCCGCGGACTCTAACGGTTAATTGTTCTACTCAAGCATTTCTTATGTATACATTTTTCTGTGTATGGATTGTAGAGCGTGGGGGGAAAGAAGTATGGGTCGTAGGGTTTAGAGGAGTCTCAAGCGGGTCCCAACGTTTCTCAGGGGGGTTCCAAAGGGTCTCAAGGGTGTCCCAAAGGGCCCCGGAAGGGTCCAAGTGGGTCCCCCCAAATCCTCCTGGCCTTCCAAGTCCCCCGGGTTCCCGAAACCCCTCGATCCCACGAGTCCCGCGGGTCCCACGAGTACCCCCATTCCCAGGTCACCTAGTCTCAACCAGCCTCGGTTCGTCTCGACTCATCGCCTCGCCAGTCGACTCGTCTCCACTCGCCTCAAACTGCCTCGACTCGCCTCGTCCCCTCCATGCACAGTGCCATGCAAGACTTTCACTCTCTAAGTTCAACATCAACATTATTTCACCATTTAGCCATCACAACGCCTAGCTGTGCTTGGACATTTATAAGGCGCCCGGGAGAGCACAAATTCTCCCACCGTAGGTTGGACTAGACTAACTAACACACCGCATAGTCCACCTAGGGCCCCTGCGGGCGTCTAACGTTACATAATTACATAACTAATCCAAAATTGATCACTATGAAAAAAGGGCACAGATAAATAATAGAGCCCACGAAATTAGAAATAATAAAATACTAAAATAAAGTGTTAATGATCTATAAAATGAATAATCATCCATCCACCCCAAGTCATAGATGGAGTGGGCGGGGCTAACGCACAATTGGCTCCCGTCATAAATGGAGTGGAGGGGACTAGAGCACAATTGGCTCCGTCATAAATGGAGTGGAGGGGACTAGAGCACAATTGGCTTCCGTCAAAAATGGAGCAGAGGGGACTAGAGCCCAATTGGCTTCCGTCATAGATGGAGTGGCCGGGACTAGAGCACAATTGGCTCCCGTCATAGATGGAGTGGGTTGGACCAGACCACAATTGGCTCCCGTCACAGATGGAGTGGGTGGGACTAGAGCACAATTGGCTTACGTCATAGATGGAGTGGGTGGGACAAAAGTTCAATTGACTCCCGTGACAGATGGAGTGGACGGGGCTACGGCACAATTGGCTCTCGTCATAAATGGAGTGGAGGGGACTAGAGCACAATTGGCTCCGTCATAAATGGAGTGGAGGGGACTAGAGCACAATTGGCTCTCGTCATAGATGGAGTGGGTGGGACTAGAGCACAATTGGCTTCGGTCATAGATGGAGTGGGTGGGACTAGAGCACAATTGGCTTCGGTCATAGATGGAGTGGAGGGGACTAGAGCACAATTGGCTCTCGTCATAGATGGAGTGGGTGGGACTAGAGCACAATTGGCTCCCGTCATAAATGGAGTGGGTTGGACTAGAGCACAATTGGCTTCGGTCATAGATGGAGTGGGTGGGACTAGAGCGCAATCGGAGTGGGTGGGACTATAGCACAATTGGAGCGGGTGGGATTAGAGCCTAAGCCAAGGTGTTCAAATGGCAGATAAGCAGCCACTTGCACCGCGGAAGAGTTTAGGTGGCAGTCAAGCAGCAGCTGACACCGAGGAGGAGTTTAGGTGGCATGTAAACTTCAGCTGACACCGAGGAAGAGTTTAGATGACAAGTAAACACTACTTGACACCAAGGAGGAGTTTGGGTGGCAAGTTAAACATGTTTTCATGACATTCTCAGTGCGACTGACTGGCTGATTGTAGAGGTACTCTGGAATGCGAATTGTGAACAAAATGTGTCTAAATGACAACCATGACTCCAATATTCTTCTGCAGGTAGACTTGACTAGATTTTCGATACAGGTTTGCGGGACACGTCACCTAGTCACGACCACGGAAATGATACAAAATGAAATGCTCTGCCCGTGACCAAATAGATCTGTATACGGAACGAGAACGTTGACTGCTTCCTGCCTTAAGAAAAAATCGTTAAAGTTGTCGTCATCGAAGGTTGTCCTCGTAAATGAATTTACATAAATTTAGAACCTGATGGGGATATTATACTAAATAAAAAAAGAAATATCACGTTTTGCGACAAGTAAACAAAGTGTTGTTAAATTGTTCATTACAGCAACACGGCAGTACTTGCACTATACTTCTTGCTAGATCAAAGTTTTTGCTCTCCCCACAAATATTTGCCACACAACTTTAGTTGATCAATCTGAGCTGCCTCAACATTCCCCCTCAATATACCCAGCCTCACACCTATCCTCCCTCAATATACCCAGCCTCACACCTATTCTCCCTCAATATACCCAGCCTCACACCTATTCTCCCTCAATATACCCAGCCTCACACCTTTTCTGAAGCAACTGATGAATCTCAGCTCTCCTTACTTTCATCAATCCCAGCCTCACAGCTCTTCTCGCCTAACCTTCCTAGATAAATCCCAGCTCTCCCATCACTCACATCCTCAGAACTCTTCCCGTATTCCCAGATAAATTCCAATTCTCCCAGCATTTATCACTCCCAGCATCGCAACGCCTCGAAAACCAAGCCATTCGTCCCATCAACTTTGCGGGTTTTCTCCCTCAAGCAGTTTCTCGCACGATCAAAGTCGAACTGTGGGTCGCCTTACTGTGACTGCAATACGTTGGTGTCTGGAACACGAACCGTTGGGGCGAGGATGATGTGGAGGGGAAGGAACAGGGTGGAACGGGGTTGACGAGGTGTAGAGGGAACAGGGGTGGCGTGGGTGACGTTGATGAGAAGGGATATAGTGTGAAGCGAGGGTTATGCCGAGGAGAGAGGACAAGATGGAGCGAGGGGGACGTGGAACAGAGGGGGGAGGGGGCAAATCAGGTGAAGGCGCTGAAGAGGGAAGAGGAGAGGGTTGGTGAGGGTGATGTGGAGGAGAGGCAACAGGGTGGGGCGAGAGCAATGTAGATGAGATGGAAGGTTGATACGGAGGAGAGAGAACACGGGTGGCGAGGGTGACGTAGAGGGGGGGGGGGGAAGAGTGGGACGAGGGTGATATGGAGAAGAACAGATAGGATGGGGCAAGGGGGATGTGGGGGAGAGGGGATAAGGTGGGGTAAGAGTGATGCGGAGGAGAACGGACCAGGTGGAAGAGGGTGATGAGGGGAGGAAACAAGGTGGGGTGAGGGTGATGTGGAGAAGAGGGGACACAGTGGGGCGAGACTGATGACTGACGTTCATATCTCGGCACAATTTCTGAACATTTTATCCCTATCATGCGCAAATACTCTCCATTCTACATATTATTTGTTTACGTTTCTTGGTTTATTACATTGTTCTCGTTGTATGACAGTATCTTTGCATTATTTATAACAATTTCTTTCTTTTGGAGGGTAAATTTCATAATATCTATTTTTCACGTTGCAGTATATTCAGCCGTTGTGCGACACTGTTGCAGCATAATTCTTAGGCATCTTTTTCACTTTTTGCGTCTATTATATTTGCCTAAACTTCTTCTGAAGTGTATATATGGTTCATTATATTTAGTTTGATAAGGCTATAGGCATTCTTTTCGTTTCCTGCTTATAGTCTGTCATTATGAATGAAAAATCGCACCACGCCCGGCCCTTACATGCTTTTGGTTAAATTGTATGAAGAGTGGCCGTTTACATGCATACCTATCATAGTCATAGTTACATATTGTACATGCCTCATCAATGTTATCTACTGTTCTGATGTGCAACAGCAGGGTTCATATACCCACTCATACATGACCCCATGAAGCTTCAGGTTTAGTTTCCCTCATTGTTGTAATGGTAATAGTCATGGCAATCCCGTTACAATGAACCCACACATGCAGTCTTACCACCTTAAATTTTGATCTATTTTTTTTCAATAATGCTCTTCATCCTCGATAACTTGTTCAGGGCAAATCAGATTTTCAGATTTAATTTCGTTCCTACATGAAATTTATTTTCCTTTACTGCAGCTTCATCAACACTCGTGATGACTTTTTATTTGACTCGTGTAACATATGTCTTTTACGCTGACATATCCATCAGCCGGATATTAGATTTATTAATACATGGTTGTATAATATCCCCCCTTATCCGGAACTTGTTTTAAACAGCTTCAGACAATTTGTATTTCCAACATTGACGAATATTTTTTCAAACAGGACCACATTCGGAGACCCCAGTTTCCAGCACGAGTACACGACACCTCTGTCACCAGTCGACACTCACCGTTACAATGACACCACTATCGATGTGCGCTGGCAAATATTTTTCGATTACAAGGCAGCATCACAGAACAATAGGCCTACTGCAGGATACCAGCGACTTAGACCTTGCTGTTCTTAGAATACAGCTTCCAATAAGTTTGACTTTGAAATTTTGTGCATTTAGATAATGGAACCAATCTCGATATTAAAGGCAAGCTATATGCTTGCTGAAATTAGAGGACACAGTAGATCCACGTGTTCCGAGATGGTTCGGGCAAATGGTGAGGATGAATTATGGGTGATTGGAGAAAAGGGTGATAAAACGGAGGTGAATGGACGTAGGCCTAAAGGTAGACCGAAGTTTGAGTGGATGGATGGCGTGAAACAGGAGTTATGAAAGAGAGACATAAGTGTGGAGGTAACGAGGGAGCGTGCAAATGATTGGCGCGAGTGGAGAACGGTTGTGAATGGATGAGTTTTGACGCGGCCCTGATGTGCTTTCACATTCTTCGCATCTCGGTGAGAAACGGGATGGTTGTGGGTAGGAAGGGGGCCTGTTACTATTACGCAGCAGGGGTAAACTAGTTGAACTGTAGGGTCCTGCCGATGACACTGACCTCGAACTGCACTCCTGACCCAGAGTGTGTGTTGCGGGGTCTTCCGGCCAGACCCTTTACCGCAAAAAGGCTAAGTTAGTCTGAGTGCGAGTTCCGCCTTTCGTCAGCCTAGTGTCTGTATCTATATTTGTATACTGCATACAGCTTACAGATATAGCAGCCTCCTTCTGTTGGATGGAACTAGTTTCACTTGACCGATTGACAAGGGGCCGTAGGCGCGACGGGGCCGTAGTTTCACTTGACCGATTGACAAGGGGCCGTAGATGCGACGGGGCCGTAGTTTCACTTGACCGATTGACAAGGGGCCGTAGGCGCGACGGGGCCGTAGTTTCACTTGACCGATTGACAAGGGGCCGTAGGCGCGACGGGGCCGTAGTTTCACTTGACCGATTGACAAGGGGCCGTAGGCGCGACGGTCTACACTGCCTTCCTCGTGCAGGTGGCTTTGAGAATGTGGACGGGAGGAATGAGGACACGGTGGGGCAAGGGGGATTTGGAGGAAGGGAGGGAGATTAAATGGGGCGAGGGTGATCTATAGGGAAGTAAAAGAGACCGGTGAGGAAGGATGATGTGGTGGGGGAAGAAGGGGAGACCGGGGGAGGCGAGGATGATCTGGATGGGAAGGATTGAACATAGTAGTGGGTATTACTGAACGTGAGGATGGGTGTCCTTAGAGGTTGAGATCGTGGGGCAGTAGATGTACGCTGTTGACGTCAATTGGCAAAGGATTTTTCAAAATGTGTCCTATTTAAAACGAATTTGAATCGACAGGAGCCTTTAATTAGGCGTGGAATAAATATACTACGATCGTTCTTTGTCAGGAACATTTTTGTTATATGTATCGACACATGCATACAGCAGTTTCATCACTCCTAGAACAGTGGTGGTGAAGTTGGGCTGCCACAGAAAGAATGTGCAGCTCCTGAGACTGGCACTATTAGTTAAGACATGCCAAACAATGTTAGTAGTTGGGTACAACTAAATACAAGCCTTTCATGATCGACGCGAAGCTTCTATACAAAGCATTCATTGGAATTAAGCTGACACGACTTCCTCGTCTTTCAGGCTGCTCGTGTTTACAGCATTTCCCTTCGCTGACAGCAATGGTCGGGGTAATCTCCAGTATGCAGTGCCGGGAACAATACTGTACCTCGCTACATTTACCAATACTCTATACGATTCCCAGGAGATAAATTTGCCAAGGTAATTGAAGACCACACTCCCAGTATGCGTAGAGCACAGGTCAGAGCGGCGCTCGCTGCCAAGGGCTCTAATATTTACCGGGACAGGTGGCCCCGTTCTAACTAATTAAGGATTCGTTGAATTCAATCAAAGCTAAACCGGATAAAAGGATTAATTTAGGAACTAATCATATAAAGAACAGCTCGTTAGTTTGGCCGAAAACAACGGCGATCAGGTTAATTAAGAGAGAATATTCATTAGGGCCGCCGTTTGCGGTCGAGGATTAAAAAACAAAACATTTGCAGCTAATGAACGTCAACATTTTATTGAAATTATGCTGATAACGTGGCACGAAATTCATCAACAACTACAGGACTAAAACTGCGTGCATCAGGACACCAGAATTACTGGAATAATGTTTGCAAGCACTTCATTAAAGGTTCACACATTTTTTCACTTTGTTTCAGCAAATACATTGTAAATCATACCAGCATAACATTTCAGAACATGTTGCCCGAATCGTTGTTTGGATTACAGTACTGTCTGACGCTGCATTGAAAATAAGCAACATCAACACACATTTCTTCCGTTCCTCTCCATTGACCCTTAAGCGGCCGATAGCCGGAGTAGTAGTAGCTTCTGTTTTCCACGTGAGTCCCAACGCGAAGTTATGGAGACTCCCCCGTAGGGCAATTGAAGAGTGGCAAAGCAGGTGCAGCGTAGATTACGAGTAGGTTTAACATAGATACAGAGTAGGTTTAACATAGATACAGAGTAGGTTTAACATAGATACAGAGTAGGTTTAACGTAGATACAGAGTAGGTTTAACGTAGGTACCGAGTAGGTTTAACATAGATACAGAGTAGGTTTAACATAGATACAGAGTAGGTTTAACGTAGATACAGAGTAGGTTTAACGTAGATACTGAGTAGGTTTAATGTAGATACCGAGTAGGTTTAACGTAGATTCCGAGTAGATTTAACGTTGATACAGAGTATGTTTAATGTAGATAGCGAGTAGGTTTGACGTAGATGCAGAGTAGGTTTAACGTAGACACAGAATAGGTTTAACGTAGATACCGAGTAGGTTTTACGTCGATACAGAGTAGGTTTCACGTAGATACAGAGTAGGTTTAACGTAGATAATTAGTAGATTTAACTTAGATACAGAGTAGGTTTAGCGTAGATTCAGAGTAGGTTTAACGTAGTAGGAGTAGTAGCCGCTTTTGCGCTACACCGGAGCCCCAACGCGAAGTCGTCGCTCGCAACCTGCAGGGCTTCTGCGGGCGTCTGACGATACATAATTATAGAACTAATACAAAATAGATCGCACAGATAAATAATGGAGCCCACAAAATAAATAATAAAGTACTTAAATAAAGTGTTAATGATCTATAAAATGAATAATCATCCATCCACCCCAAACAGTAGGTTGGACTAGACTAACTAACAAACCGCGGAGTCCACCGAGGGCCCCTGCGGGCGTCTAACGATACATAATTATATAACTAATCCCCGGTAGCCGGAGTGCCTGGTTCAGCTTCTTTTGTAAGGTCCCCCATGGTTTTGTCACTTAGTCCAGCAGCCACGATGACTATAGCAGTGGCTGGTACCTTCCTGGAACGACACACCTTTTCGCCTCCCATCCCTGCCCACATGAGGCCGCCTCCGAACACAGTCAAATTTTTCGAGGCCCGTTCTTCAAAACTTCGGCTGTCTCCAAAAGTGTGTTGACCACATTGGCAATTCAAACTTACTCAGACTTAAAAAAAGGAGTTAAACTGATCTACTTAATAGGCCGCCGTGGTCGAGTGGTTAGTGGACCCGATTGCATGGCCAGTTGGAGCCCATGGCAAGGACACGTCGTTCATGTGGTTGGAGATTGCGCGCTTTGCTCGTCTGTGTCAGCCTTACTAAACCACCCTCCAGCTAAAGGGAAACTGCTGCACAACACCTGAGTTACAGCTCATCAATACTGCGTTGACCTTTGCACGCACATTCAACATTCCTCTGCACAATGCGTAAGCCTAAATACTTTATAATTTAACAAGACATTTTGCTCGATTTCTAAATTGCCGCAGCATCAAACGAATTCATGCAGGTAATTATGAGGTCGAACTTTAAAAATAATGACAAGATATATCAGATGATTGAAATAAAACCTTTTTGTTTTTTAATACAAGTTTGCGAGAACATTTGTCAAGGTTCTGCCTTTAATACAGCGAATATCGCCACAGCTTTCGAAGTGCTCGAGTTTGTGGGACACGTATTGAAACATGATCCAAAAGTCTGCGTCCACTCGATGTGATTACCTTTTAAGTGTCATTGACATGAAACGTGCGCTAAATGTATACTAAAAGGATGCCAACTATAGGAAAAAATATAATATTTTTAGGGTGCACAAATATGTTAATTAAAACTTGTTCTAGAGACATCCTTAGACGGAAAGTCATTATGGGCGACAAAATCCTGATCTGAATTCCTGTGAACCGGGCCATGCAGGAACGTTTTTATTTTTTAAATTTTTTTTCAGAAAGAGAAATGTAGATACCTCCAGACAAAATGCATTCGAGTGTCATAAAACACAACCAATATGAGCACGTTGCGGGGAAAGGAAAGTGCTCATTCGTTATATTAAACTGGAAAGTCCTATATGTAATCAAATACATTACTCAAAGCTGTACCCTGAATTAATGTATATCAAATACGTAACTCGACAAAGCTGTACCCTGAATTAATGTATATCAAATACTTTACTCGACAAAGCTGTACCCTGAATTGATGTATATCAAATACTTTACTCGACAAAGCTGTACCCTGAATTTGTGTTCATCAAATACGTTACTCGACAGAGCTGTATTCTGAATTAGTGTACATCAAATACGTTACTCGACAAATTTGTATTCTGAATTAGTGTACATCAAATACGTTACTCGACAAATTTGTATTCTGAATTAGTGTACATCAAATACGTTACTCGACAGAGCTGTACCCTGAATTTAATGTGCAATAAAGAATTGTGACAGACACGAACGTACTCATTTGTTCCATAGAACTAGCAAGTTTTATGTGGAGCCAAATACATTGCTCGATTCAATTGTACCCATAATATAATATGTATTTTAGAATCAAGATATACTTTGTACACCCCAAGAATACCAAGAGGAATCTCTTAGTATAAACGTTTTTCTTTCTCTTATCTTCTTTATGACCCTGCAAATAAACCCCATCAGTGCATCTCACGCATTTGTCTATGTCAGGTCCATTTGGAAGCAGACCAGTCATTGACGAGAACAACGTCCTACAGGCAGTGCTGGGCACGATACGGTATTTGGATACGGTACATTTCCAAATACTTTGTCCAATCGTCAGGTAGTGAATCTGTCGAAAGTAATTTGAGAATAATCAAGCCACAGTATCTTGTCTAATACCGCCTGCATGAGTATCTTGAACACGCGGTGTCGATGTGAAAGAGATGATTCTTGACAGATTAAGAAATAGAAACGGGAATATCGTTGGCCAACCTTCACCTTAAGGCTGGCCGACGTTCAGCCACCCTCAAATTTTTGATGCGCGGTACTACAAGCAATGAAACCATTACAAACGAGTCAGCGACTAAAGAGCTTAACAAGGTGGGTTGGCTACACACAGACAGCAGCTTAGCAAGGTGGGTTGGCTACACACAGACAACAGCTTAGCAAGGTGGGTTGGCTACACACAGACAGCAGCTTAGCAAGGTGGGTTGGCTACACACAGACAGCAGCTTAGCAAGGTGGGTTGTCTACACACAGACAGCAGCTTAGCAAGGTGGGTCGGCTACACAAAGACAACAGCTTAACAAGGTGGTTTGGCTACACACATACAGCAGCTTAGCAAGGTGGGTTAACTACACACAGACATCAGCTCAACAAGGTGGGCAAACTACACACAGACAATGGCCTAAGCCCAAAGAAGTGGGTTAGCTACACTCGGAGATGCAAGTTTCCACGCACTATACGCAGATCGCAACATACGTAGATGTAAACTCAATACGCCTCGATCACTACTTCATCCATATAGATTATTACTCGTATAACTAGTAAATACTACGTGGTGCCCTACCGGTCGCTTGTTTACATGACGTTAGTCTGACGCTGGTATGACTTTGGTATGACATGTATGACGATGGTTTCAACGTTCGCTCTCCGCCATATAAAACAATCAACCAATAAAATTGCCTTGGTCGCTGTTCTGTTAGAAGCCATCATGATTGTTAACGGATTACCTCCATTAATGGACGAAACCACGGCAATTAGAGTAGTGATTGGTGGAGTTTCAAAGCTTCTACACCGTAGGGCATGAAAATGAGGTGTCCTCCCAATATTATTGGTTGATTGTTTTATAAAAAAGGGGACAAAAAGTGTCCCGGCAACTACCGTCCAATTAGTCTCACCTCAGTCATTGGCAAGTTGATGGAAAGTTTGATAACGGAAAAAATTACAGAGTTCCTAGAATCGAACAAATTGATTGGCGACTCCCAGCATGGCTTTAGACACAACCGTTCCTGTCTTACAAATCTGCTACTCTTTTTCAGAAATATAATCGAAATCCACGACACAAAATCTCCAATCGATATCATATACCTTGACTTTCAAAAGGCCTTTGATAAAGTCCCCCACAAGCGTCTAATTAGTAAGTTGCACAGCATCGGTATCCGAGGC
>SDVV010004544.1:0-20082 GCA_016164225.1 Gammarus roeselii
AAGGGGGGGGGGGAAGAGGGCGGTAGACACCGCACATCCTTCCCAGTTCCAAAACAAGAAAGTCACTCACGCAGAAAAACAAGATGGTTCACTAACTATCTGCATACATAAACGCACACATACACATATACATGTACATGCACACAAATATACATACACACACACATATATATACATACATAAATACATTTACTTCTTCTCAGTGCCGGGCATGTGGGATACATTCTCCACAATTATTGTTATTATTATTACTATTAGCCAAGCAATTTAAATACCAGTTAAGATGAGAGGAATCTTGTTCGTCGTTTCGTCTGAACGTTCCTACCTCAAATATATTAGAAATTATTACACTTTCTTGAAAAACTCGCAAAGTAATTTACACGCCGAGAACAGTATTGACCCACACATCCGCCATTCGCCGTGATGTGCCATTCAGTAAAACCGCTGACCCCGCAGTCAGGTAGCAAGCTGAACAGTACAGAACCTGTACAATACAGCGCAGTCCACTGCAGGTCTTCCCACAAAACCTGACACCGGCAATTATCGCTGGCTGCGGGTCCCGCATTGCGACGCCAGGTGTCATTGGATTGGCCCGTTTCGCAAGACTTTATCTGACTTCCTGTGTGACGTCGTCCTCCGGCCACGAGCCTCGCTCGTCCCCACTGTGGCCCATTGCTGCCGCACGTTGGCCCGTGCGACGCAGCGCTGCTGCTAGTAGTGGTAGACAACATCCAGTTAGCTTTTACTATCCCTTTCATTGCCCTGTTGAGCCTCGCACTGTGCTCTCAGGTCTCACTTTCTGTCAGAGAGATCTCTTTTTTTTATAGCTCCAACTCCCGCCGTGTCATGACGTAGCTTGGTGTCCATATCTAATTTTTCGTACCATGGTGACCGTTGTCTTGACGTGGTCTGGTGTCCCTAACAGTGACTGTGTTATTACAGTGTGCGAGATGCTGCACGTGGCGCGGGAGTGCAGTGGCCCCGCTCCCCCTTCCCCCGGGCCACCCCAACACACCCTCCTCAGCTTCGAGGAGTTCTGCCTCTTCTCAACAGACCTGCAGCGAGGATACCACTCTTCCGCCTCTTCACCCCCACACTCACAGTTAGTACCCCAATGAGCGTGCCAACAGTTAGTAACCAAAAGCGTGCTAACAGTTAGTAACCAATGGGCGTGTCAACAGTCAGTAACCAATGGACGTGCCTACAGTCAGTAACCGATTGGTGTGTCAAGAGTCAGTAACCCGGTAAGCGTATTTACAGAAGAGACACCACAGATCTCATGTCGGGGTGCACTCACCATCCAATTTGACCAGTAAGAGTTGCACAACAAGTTACTCGTATGAACGAAGAACGTATTTGGTATTTGCTAATATTTGACCGTGATGAAGCGATACTGTGGTAAGTGCACCGTAAGGAGGACGCTCGAAACCAGCGCAAGTGGATTGCGGCTGAGTAGTTACTTTGAACATGAAATCCGTCGCTCCGGAATGCGAGATCCGCATTTTTGGTTTCTGACTTGCACGGTCACATTTGTACTATTTTGAACTGAAGAAGTAATCCAAATGGCTCCACCTGAACAGTAATTAGTGTTTATAATGAACATAATTGCCTGGCTTTATCATCATAGTAACGGTAGTGTAACCACCATTTTTCTGGACTCCGTGGCATTTGATATCAAACAGTGGCTTATAACAGTAAGCTAACCGTGTCGCCCACATGCAGCTCCGTACTGGTGTTAGCTTACCACGCACTAAGATAGAATCGATCACTCATTAGTGAGGACTGATCACTCATTAGTGAGGACTGATCACTCATTAGTGAGGACTGATCACTCATTAGTGAGGACTGATCACTCATTAGTGAGGACTGATCACTCATTAGTGAGGACTGATTACTCGTTAGTGAGGACTGATCACTCGTTAGTGAGGACTGATCACTCGTTAGTGAGGACTGATCCCTCATTAGTGAGGACTGATCACTCATTAGTGAGGACTGATCACTCATTAGTGAGGACTGATCACTAATTAGTGAGGACTGATCACTAATTAGTGAGGACTGATCACTCATTAGTGAGGATTAATCACTCATTAGTGAGGACTAATCACTCATTAGTGAGGACTGATCACTCATTAGTGAGGACTGATCACTCATTAGTGAGGACTGATCACTCATTAGTGAGGACTGATCACTCATTAGTGAGGACTGATCACTCATAAAACAGAATTGATTACTCATGGGAGAGAATTGATCACTCATTTGTGAGCACTGATCACTCATAAAACAGAATTGATTACTCATGGGAGAGAATTGATCGCTCATAAGAGAGAATTGATAACCATGATCTCCTGAGGAAAAACTGATCACTCATAAGAGAGAATGGATAACTCTCAGTGGGTAATTGATCACTCAGAAGAGATTTATTCACTCAAAATAGAGTCTTAATCATTCATACGAAAAAATCGATCACTCAAATGACATAATTGATTACTCGTTGAAGAGAATTGATCCCTAATAAGAGGAAAATAGATCACTCATGAAGGAGAATCGATCACTCATCAGAGATAATTCTGAGTGATAAATTCACTCAGATGAGCTAATTGATCTATCGTAAAAAATTTAATCACTCATAAGTGAGACTGAATCACTCATAAGAGAGAATTGATTACTCATAAGATAGAATTGATCACTCATAATAGGGTCTTAATCACTCATAAGAGAGAATAGATCACTCATACAAGATAAGTGTATGAGTGATCAGCAACAGTGCCAATGAGGCTTTTTCCTGTCCAAGTCTCCCTGTTTCCCTGTCCAACTCTTCCTGTTTCCCAACCCATATTGCACGCTCGGGCCTCCTCTGGATTGGTCTGCTACTCCGTCCTTGAGTCTGTCTCCACTGCTTCGGTGTTCGGTGACATGACAGCTGCTTTTTGCTCGCTACGGAGTCGCCCAGCTTCTTGGCGCCTTTCACAGGGCCGTTCTCGTCGCCTCGTTGCTGGAGTTGGTGCTCCTCTTTTTCTCTTGTCGTGGCATCGAGTAACGCTCCCAGCCTGTTGAGAGGCCAATAGTTATTAACACCTTATCTGCTGCTTTGCTCACCAGCTGTGGCCTCACCTGTCCATTAATGGGTGATAAACCACTTCACGCGTGAACGACCTTGGCTGTAGTGCATTGTCGTGATAGGTGACGGAGGTCAGAGGGCTAAAAGCAACAGCACCACTGCAAAGCCGAGGGACAGAGTTCCGAACCCTTTCTAATTTCTTCAACAGTGTGTTTGCCTTTATTCTCATGGGTGGCAAACATCTGAGTTACCTCGTGTCAATTCAGTTCAGGTCTTCCTGTTAATTGATACAACTCTGTCGGGATCGCGCACAGCTTCAACTTTATACAGTTCACTGCAGGTCATATTCTTTCCCAATTTTTTCTGATCTTCCATAAATTATAGGTATCATTGTCTGTATTTTTGGTCGATTATGCTCTCTTAAAGAAACAGATTTCGGTAGCTACCATCTTCTTTCAGTGTCCAATCATTGCGTGCTCGCTAGTCTTCCTTGAAGCGTGTTTGACCGTCCCTCCTCTCCTTCTCCCTCTCCCTACAGGTCGCACCGCCCTTCGCCCCTCGCTCGCCAGCGGTCAGACTCCGCCCGCCACCGCAATGTGTCCGCTGGCAGCACCATCACCAGTATGTTGCCTTCACCTAGCATTTGTGTCGGATTCTGTTTATTATGAGATGACTAGCATGTGTATTACGCGCGGAGGTTTGATACATTTTATGAACGGCTCATATCCTAGGGAAGAAACATTTATCTTACCCTGTTTTTTTTTTTTCAATCAGTTGTTGACCGTCTGCAGAATTAAGAAACAGCATGAAATTGAGAATCACCAGTTACTCTGAGTTTATAGCTCAAGTGTTTCAGTTTTGCCCCAAGTTATCTTTACGCCAAAAAAAAGTAGCGTCAACGAATTTTATTTCGCCCTTGTCTGAAGTTGCCAACTTGTATTGAAACAGGATGCTGGAACTGGTTCGCGTCATTGACTTATTTTGCTTTCCATATTCACCATTTGAAAAAATTATGCATGGTGCCATAACAGCGTCATCATCCCTATTCCTCTCAGAGAGCAACACCCCGTGCGAAGTTTTTCTGGGTGGCTCCTGCAATCCCACGTCGTGGCGCCACGACGTCGCCATCCCCACCCTGCGCGCTCTCGGCATCTCATTTTATAATCCGGTACGGATATCTGTGGTCTCGCATCAAACTTATTATATTAGGATCAATAAATTCGAAGTAATTTATTGTCTTTTCGAAGTATCACGATTGATTTCAATAACTTTATACCTTGACTCGAGAACAAATATGCTAAAAAGTGTTTGCCTCCATCCCATTTTACGCCAAACCATTTTCCCTTTACCTACTATCCTCTTCCGTCCTTAATTACTTATCTTACAAATCTCTTCCATCAAAATGAAGACAGTCCCGTTCTCACGTTCCCCTCTCTTCACCCAGCAAGTGACACACTGGGAGGAGGCTCTGGTTGAGAGAGAGCACCAAGCCAAGAGCTCTGCGTCTGTGCTGTTCTTCGTGTTCGACCGCAGGACGCGCAACGTGGCGTCTATGGTGGAGGTGGCCTACATGGCGGCGGGCGCCAGGAAGATCATGCTGGTGCTCGATACCTACCCTGGGCCAGGACACCTTATTGGTGGGGAACCAATGAGTCAGAGGTTGGTGCGCATTGGTTTGCTTGAGTTAATATTGCAGTTAAGAACGTTCCCATAATATTGTGAGAATTTGAACCAAGTAGAATGAATGTAATGAGCTTTGAAATAAAATAGAAGAATATGATAATATGTCGTAAAAGTTAATTTCAAATGATAGCT
Organism: Gammarus roeselii; assembly: GCA_016164225.1. NCBI lineage: Eukaryota > Metazoa > Arthropoda > Malacostraca > Amphipoda > Gammaridae > Gammarus > Gammarus roeselii. The sequence continues at coordinate 4,874 of SDVV010004544.1, forward strand.
TATCCAGATGTCTCATGCTACGACGCTCCGCCCTCTTTCTTGGTATCAAAACTCGAAAGCGCGCGATCGAAGACGCACAATTATGACCTAATTGATTAGTCTAAAATGGTATTATTTTGTCTGAAGAGTTAACCACAGACTCCGCGACAATTGTAGCTACTGTGCTGTGTTTTTTTTTGTGTTTATCGGTACAATTTATTTCCCATCAGGGGTCACAGTAAACAAATTTGAGGAGCATCTTTCCATGTTATATAAGAGAGACTGCCCTTATAACTGTGGCTACTTGAATCTAATCTTATCACGTAGAGCGTGTGGTGCTGCTCACCAGCGCCTGCGCCAGTAGAGACAGATCCTTTTTCTCCTAATAAGTTCATTTCTCTAATGCAGAGAGTACGAGGAACTGTGTGGTGGCCTTAACACCGTCCAGGACCTCGTGGAGCGGCGCGGCATCCCTGTCTTCTCTCAACTCAACCACGCCCTACAATGCACCGCTAAGGTGGGCCTCGGGCGCTCCTCTTTTCATTAAGGATTTTAGTTCATTCACATGAAATATATGTAAATTGTTCCGTTTGGTAATTTGATCATGTATTGACAAAACGAGTCTCTTTCAATAGTCAAAGCGCTCTAGACACATTCAGTCCCTTAATACCCACACACGCGTCTTCAGATCCTCCGCGAGGACCTGTGGCCCCAACAACTCGGTGTTGCAGACCACGTCACTCCCGTCAGGTTCCCACACCTTCAACTGGGGGACAAATATTCAAAAATCCAGAACGCATTTGCCGCACGGGGGCGAGGGACTCTGACCCTCTCCGAAGTGCAGCCCGTCGTCAGGACTGTGATGGGGCGGGAGCTGACCCACGATGAACTCTTGACGGTCATTGCGGCAAAGAAGGGTGAGTCGCGGTGCTGCTTCTAACATTTAGTTCTTTTTTGTAGGTAATTCATAGACTCCTATTCGTTGTGTGAACGAATGTAATCTATACACATACTACGATTATAAATTACAAATTAATTTAGTATCGTTGTCAATTGCTCGCAAAGAAGACTGAATAAATATAAACATTTGAATTGTCCGGAATTTTGTATGATGCTTGTATTCTCACCCGATAAGCGTCGACAATAATACTATACCATCAAAGCATCAGCTGATCAATACTTGACTGGTAGAAGTGTGTCTCTTCCCAATGAGGCCCATCTATCTCCGTAGTCTAACCGTCTTTCTATCGTTCGCTGGCAGGGCTCTAGGTTGAAGTTTAGGTCACACTAGTTGGTCTAGTTCAACGTTTGGTAGGAGACCTTGCGCTTCCTTGAGCGTCTTATAATTGTCATAGCTGCCTCTCTATTCCTTCTTCTTATAGGTCCTAACTTTCTCTTTTTGTTTTTTTGACATTGAAGTATGTGAACTCAAAACCCTGCTAGTCAAATTTTTAAACTAATATCTATCCGCTAAGTTCAATTCCTTTCAACCGTTCCTCTATGTTCAATTCCCTTCATTATCAGGTGTGGGTGCGGGCAGTCTGAGCGCCTGCTCAGAGCTCCCTCTGAAGGAGGTGACTGTGACGCTGGACGACCTGTGCTGCATCGTGGCTGAATTTAGCAGCCCGCGCCTGGAACAGCGCCGCCTCCAGCACCTGCTTGCCAACTCAGTGATGTCGCCCTTGCAGAAGGCGTTAGGTGAGTCCTTGACTCAATACCGCAAGAAACTATATGAAATATAACCAAGAAATTCAGTGTTTATTTTGTCATTGAGGTACGGTTGGTTATTGATAGTTATTTTTAAAATCAGTAATAATTTTTTGTTCAGGGTGGGCATTGCCTAGGCGGTCTCCCCGCCACGCGCCCACCGACTCTCTCGCAAAGAACAGCGTCCCGCCCACCAGCAACAACCACAGCACATACTCCTCCGACTGCCCCACACTGAATGGCGAGAGCAGCGGGCCGGCCTATGACGTGTATCTTGGTGGCGCAGGGCCCTCTAGCGACGGGTGGCGGGAGCGCTTGGCCGTACCTACGCTACGGAAACACGGTCTCACCTTCTGCTTGCCAGGAGCGGCTCAGCACTCGAAGAGCCGAGGGGATGAGGCTGACCCTTGTACTACTTTTGATACTGCGGTACCCACCACCCGTGAAGACGATACTCCCTTGAAAAAATCTCCCATTAGCATTGCGAGACAGAACTCTTACGTTTGCTCGAGCAACTGTGACGACAGACCGAACAGCGGGTCAACTTGCGGCCGCTTGTGTAGCAAAAGAGCTAACCGAAGCCACAACAGCAGCGGACTGCCTAGTGATCCTGCCCCGGCAGCCGAGCCCGACAGCGAACGGTTAGGTCGCCTCTACCCCAGCGAGGCGGCCAACATCGACCGCTGCCGAGTGCTGCTCTTTGTCATCACTAACAATACCAGATGCGTCTCTGCCATGACTTTGGTTAGTCCTGCACACTTACTATTAAATGCACTTAGTAACCGATTCAGGTGGGTCAGGAACTAAAGCTGCGAAGGATCATCACATTACCTTATTTGGGAATTGTATTATTTTATGTGACGTGGGAAAGTTAGGAAGTGCAGGAATATTTTTTTCTGTGGCAGGGTATAAGAATACTTGCTACTACTGTACGTACCTCTTCCGTGTCGTAAGAGGCGACAAATTGGGAGGGAGCGAAGGACCTAGATATCCCCTCCATAGTAAGTGCCCAGCTCTAAGACGGCAAGACGAGCGGGAAGAGCGAGGCCCACGCCTCTCCAAACCTTATTGTAAGGTTTGGGTCGCTAAATGCGTGTGGTAGTAGTATAAATGAAGCAAAGAGAAGGGAGATTGGCGAGATGTTTGTGAAGAGAAAGTTTGACGTGTTGGCGCTGCCCTCCCTTGTCGTCTCCTCGAAAACGTGGATGAAAGTTGGTGGAGGAGGTCCCGGCAATTATGACTCAGTATTGGTAAACAGTGAGGCTAGCCGCCAACAATGGACCCTGCATGAGTCATGCGGGCCAATTCCATCAAGATGACTTGCCTGCGGTGGCGACGTCTAGGGCCCCGGCAACAGCGAAAGTCCTTGAATCCACCCTGTCTCAAATCCTCGCCGGTAGAATAGCGTCGTGTACGCCGTCTCTGCGATGTTGACGTGAACGTAGCCTGTGGGCTGCCGGGCCTCGTGCCCACCGACACTTCCAAGACACCAGGACCACAACATATGCACTGCATTTCCTTCTCATGGACAAGTGAACAATCCCCGTCATTTCTCTCCTACAAAACATCCCTGTCCCACATGATGTTATCCCTGCACACGTCTGGTTGGTTCGTGGCAGGGTGGCTGAGGGACCTGCACACGCTGTAAGTAGCAATGTTCTAGTGTCCTCGGGCAAAATTATACCCCACGGGTGGCCATTTGTCAACTGACACACAACCCACAAAGTTAATTTAAATAGCAACAATAACACTCCACCCCACCACTAGGCCGGTCACTTCTTATCTTCTCACCTTCCTCTGTCTCAACACGCGCATATCGGTGGATATCGAGGATTTCGTGGGCGCACTGGTGCGGTTTCCAGAAACAGGGAAAAACAACAATAACCAGTGAGTCTGTCCGGCCAGGCAGCTGACACTTATCTTTGATCTATATCCTGACCCCGAACTGTGTGTTGTGGGGTCTTTTAGCGCAAGTGGGCTAATTATGGTAAGTGTTGGACTTCATGAGACGAGTGCTCGTTGCGTCGTACCGCCGGCCACCCCTCTTCTGGGGGATACGGTCTTGCGTCTTTATCTGTCGGTTAATATTTTGAATTTTTAAGTTTTATCACTTCATTTTTTGTTCATTATTTTTCCGTTTCATTCTGAGAAAACGCAAACTATTCAATGTTCACCGCAGTGACCATGGCCCGCTGGCCGTAAAGAGATATTGGTGTCCCTGTGCGCAACTATGCCACGTAGCTATACCAATTTGTTTTGCAATTATGACCCAAGGATCATACGGTGTTGCTCGGTGTCACGCTGCCCATGGACAATTGCGTCGTGATGGTCATCGCTTACTAAGCGACGTAAGGCGATTGTTGCGGGCAAGAGACTTTCGCGCCGATCCCTATTCATTTCGTATCACAGCTCGCTTGTGAACGTATTATTTTAATGTATTATGCCTTTACCAAATAATAACTTGAATTTACAGGTGTGTAAAACTGAAAACGTATTGACGCTGCGTAAAACTAAGCTGATGGATATTTATGTAGGCACTCATCAGGGTTCTGACGGTATTAGGTTTCATAGCAAATCAGCTTATGCGAGAAGCGTGTTCCTAATGGTGACTCTTCTTCCCTTCAGGCTTCTCATTACGTCGGCCTGGGCTGCAACGTGGTCCTTTGCGTGCAGAAAATTCCTGACAATTCAATAGTGGACGGTGAAGAGGTGAGTGTTTCTCTTGAAGTTCGATGAACAAGCTGGTTCACTCTAGTCTTCACCATTGGTTTCCTTCATTGCTCCACCCTATGCTAGGGAGAAATCCCTGTCTCTCTAATCTAATCTATGCACTGGAAGGGGAAGGGGGGTCATCGTGGTATTTTAGTTTTACACACATCACTCTTTTTTCATGCAAAACCACAAAAAGACCACGTAATACCATTTAATAGACCAGCATTTGTTAATTCCATTACCTGTAGTTGTAATGAAAATTGAATAGGTTCGAAGCAGAGAAGTAATTTTATCCCAGGTTCGAATGGTTTACTAGGTTTTGTTCGATTAATAACATTCTGCGAGACTTTTCTTACCTATTTGACAAGTCTTTTCGCTTCTCTGTTGCAGTTGAGCAAAGTGGCCACAAAGGACTACAACCGTGGTCGCAGCTACCTCACGGACCAGGCTATTAAGGACGGAGTGCCTGTGTTCACAGACATCCAGGAGGCCCTGGCCTGTGTAGTGCAAAAATGTTCTTCCGGCACCAGATAGTCTTGGGCCTCCTAGTACACCTAAGATGGCAGTAACATCTGCCAACTGTGGCAAGGCGCGAGGAACATCTTGCCTCGCTGAGAGTTTCTTCTGCAGCCCCGAGTGAGAGAAAAAAGTACCGGCATTACTTGAGGACAGCTCTTGGTACCTTTTGAGAGCCTCCCTCAGCGGCCTTTAGTGAGAGGCTCAAGCACCGGCCTAACCTGAGGACATTTCTTCTTCTGCTCCCTTATGAGAGCGTCTTTCAGCAGCCTTGAGTGAGGAGCACCAGTACCGGCCTAACCTGAGGACATCTCCTCTCGGTACCTTTTGAGAGCTTCTTTCAGAAGCATCGAGTGAGAGGCACTAGTACCAGCCTAACCTGAGGAAATCTCCTCTCGGTACCTTTTGAGAGCTTCTTTCAGCAGCCTTGAGGGAGAGGCACCAGTACCGGCCTAACCTGAGAACATCTCTCGGCTCTTTTTGAGAGCCTCTTTCAGAAGCATCGAGTGAGAGGCACTAGTACCGGCCTAACCTGAGGACATCTCCTCTCGGTACCTTTTGAGAGCTTCTTTCAGCAGCCTTGAGTCAGAGGCACTAGTACCGGCCTAACCTGAGAACATCTCCTCTCGGTACCTTTTGAGAGCCTCTTACTAAAGCATCGAGTGACGTTCTACTACAGCTTCGCTTCAAGCGAACCACCGTTGTGTTCTTAACTTTGTTACGTCGGGCTCGAAGCGAAGCACGTTATGTTCCCAACCTATGTATTGCGTCGGGCTCTAAGCGTACCACCGTTGTGTTCCCAACCTATGTATTGCGTCGGGCTCCAAGCGTACCACTGTTGTGTTCCCAACCTATGTATTGCGTCGGGCTCTAAGCGTACCACCGTTGGATTCCCAACCAATGTATTGCGTCGGGCTCTAAGCGTACCGCCGTTGTGTTCCCAACCTATGTATTGCGTCGGGCTCTAAGCGTACCACCGTTGTGTTCCCAACCTATGTATTGCGTCGGGCTCTAAGCGTACCACCGTTGTGGTCTCAACTTGTGTGTTGCGTCGGGCTGCAGTAAAGATTGTAATCGACAAACGATTTCAATTAATTTGTCGAAGTTGACTACCGATTCGTAGTATGGATTATGGAACTGGTGATTCAGAGTAAGGAGCTGTTGCCATGATCATTAATGATAATGGTTGATCCATCAGTGACTTGGTCGAGCTGTTATAATGTTTGAAAGAATTGGTTGAAGCGTTGGAGTTTGTTTGTAGATTTGATTAATCGTGGATCTGATGATTAGAACAAGTAGTCCTTTTCTTGGTATCGTTGACCAAGCCACCGCATCTCTAAAGACAGCCGCCGTATCTTTGGAGATTTTATGAACCGTGCGCAACCATAGTGTACAATGAAGTACTTATTCCTTAGATTGCTATCTATTGCCTAATGTGACGGATCGCTCTACTTTCATGCAATTAGAGCTGATCATTCAGTTTTGTTCTAAAATATTTCGGAAATTATTCTCTTCATTGTTATTTGTCCACTGCATCGATGATATTGACTTCACCTCCCAGGACATGTGTCACAGACTTTGCGGTTGCCACGCCCCTACTAACTTTCCTTGGCCGACAACATGGCCCTCCTGAAGCTCATCTGCTGGTCAGAGACCTCACGCACCGCCCTGCGTTCACCGTGTCTGGCTTGCCGCTTTCTCTCCTAGGTCTCATTAACTACCGTCCTTCTGGGAGAGCCCATTGTGTTGCTTGCATGTGAGGTGACTAACATCTGTGTCGTGTCGTAGGGCTTGTCGTCGTGAACGTTCCTTCGCGGCGCTTTAGAGCTGGTAATGGGTAATGTACTTCATTTTATGTATCTGCTGCTTTACTACAACCTTATATTACCCACGTTAAGACCTTCTTCGAAGTGTTTTGTTTACGTATAGCGAGAAATGTTGCTTTGGAAGGCAGATCTGACTAGACGGGCCATCTCCGTTGTTGTTCAGTGTTGGTGCTCTTGCTCGAATATTATTAGTATTAGTTACAGCTTACGACTTATTATAAGTTACAGATGTTATCATAGATTGGGTGGATGGATAGCGTGAAGTAGGTTTTAAGGAAGCGAGACATCAATGTGGAGGTTGTGAGAGGGCGTGTAATGGATAGGCGTGAGTGGAGAATGATTGTGAATGGATGTAATTTGACACGGCCCTGATACGCTTTCCCGCCCTTGCCGTCTCGTTGAGAAGCGGTATGGACGTGGGTGGGGGAGGGCCAAGCAATTACGACGAAGTAGGAGTAAATCTGCAATGCTATCGGGCCCAGCCACTGACACTGATCTTGGACCTCACTCTTCACCCAACAAGTGCATTGCGGGGTCCCTGCTGGACACTTTTAGCATGAAAGGACTAAGGTTTGTTAGTGTGTCAGTGCATGAGAGAAGTATGAGGTGCGTCTTGCCGTCGGTCACCCCCTACTTGGGATTCTGTATCTGTAACATAGAATACATAAGGTAGAAAACAAGGTTACTAGCTATTATAGATATAGGCAGCTGGAAGAGCTTATGTACTTGTCCCACCTCACCATACTCGTTATTACTGTCGGGCAACTTAGTGCAGATGAACTTGATACGTGCTCCTTGTAACTACTCTCTAAATATAGATATTATGCCTTCCCAATAGTGTAGAGCTTATTGCTGACGCTTGCATTTGATTTCTATGAGTCCTATCAGTAACGTCGCTACCGCCACATACTTTTGTGCCTTGTTTTTTTGTGCTGCTGCACTTTTGGGATTGTAAGAACAGATGCAGTGAGGCGTGTTTCGTTGGTGGCAAACTTCAGAGGCAAGCATCATTAGGAGAGTGTTTCAACGCACGAGAAGTGTTAGCCAGACCGCGCTCAATGTGCTCGCAGTGCGTAAAGTGTTAGCCAGACCGCGCTCAATGTGCTCGCAGTGCGTAAAGTGTTAGCCAGACCGCGCTCAATGTGCTCGCAGTGCGTAAAGTGTTAGCCAGACCGCGCTCAATGTGCTCGCAGTGCAACAAAACAACCTGCTCATTTCCGAGAGACCGCACTCGACGTATCATGGACACAAGTCTAACCATGCACTTCTAGTGCATGTAGAACAAAATAGTAACGGAATGCTTCTATTGTATTGTTTCTCTTTTTAGTGTCATGATAAACTAACAAAATCGACGGCGAACAGTGGCAGCTGATTTTCCCTCCGTTCACAAATTATTCCAACTTTGCCTCAATGTCGCACGTCAAATGAGATATTTCGAGCTCAGGTTCACTATTGCTCCGATCATTTGTTCCGAGTCAAAAAGTTATGTTCTAAACAGTGTCTTTCCTTTTATTTCAACCCAGTTCTCCTTTTTTTATCATAGTCATTAATTTGATAACTTTCTTTTATCGTCGGTACGATACTGTCTGCATCCGTCCAGTAATGATGTGCTTAGTCTCCACCAATCTATAGTGTTTTCCCACTGACGTGTCTTCCATTGTTAGCGCTCTCCTACGTGAAGTCTCTCGAGTTGTCATCATACGTCATCGGAAAAGAAAGAGTTAAGCTGTTAGTACAATTATTTGTCGTTGATGCTCTGAACGCTGTGTTGGCAGTACCCCACTTACGCTTTTATGTACAGTTAAGCTTAATATATTTCAATCGGACAGCTATTTCAGTTATAATACAGGAAGGGTGTCTATTATGTTTTCACGTATATCAGTCGTTTTGATCTATGCCAATTTATTTCACATCAGAACTCTGAATCATTATCTTAATCTACACCGAAAATCATTACTTTGCGGTTTCTTCTTCTTTGTGCGACATCAAAATCTACCATGGATATTGTGATCAAACTATTTATTTCAAACTTCATTTCGTATTCGTCTGTTCAACGTTGTGGAAAAACAAAATTTTATTCTACCTTGAAAAATAATAGACCTTCTTAGCTACTATGATAACCTATGCTGAATTGAAGGGATAGTGTTAGATGGAATGATAGAAAGCCCGCCAATGTTATGTTTGTGTTTAGCGATGGTTTCTTGACTGTGCTGGCAGTCTCGGAAGATTGGTCCTTCTGTTCGAGACGAACTTCAATGTGCGCCCAAATGCCCCTGTTTTGAGCTGGGTGCCCGTCTCTGTCTGTGTGGCCCACAGTCACCTGTCCCTTAACCTTGACGACTTAACTCCCGTCTCTGTCTGTGTGGCCCACAGTCACCTGTCCCTTAACCTTGACGACTTAACTCGTCTAATTTAGTGTTTAACATTATTCAGTTGGTTACATGGGGACGACACTGTCTGTGTATGCTCATTGGAGCCGTTTGTTCAATCGTTTGCTCTTTCTTTATCACATGTGGAACTAGCTTGCCTTTGAGGTTAGGAAACTGGTTGCTCGTCTGTTCCTCAAAGTATTTAAGTTTATTTATCCTGTCTCTAAAATTATTACGCGCATTCACGTCTTATTTTAACCACCTTATCTTGTGTCTGTTTTATTAACTATTTCAAGGCCTATAAATGTGCATCATTGTAAACGCAAGAGGCCACGCTGTGACCTCTTGCGTCGTTTTACTTATAGATGGCCAACGGGATGGTTCCCTTAAATTAGGTTATGTTTTTCCCTTTCTAAGAAGATGCAGAACAAATTATAAATTCTCAGGGTGTTGTGTATCTGATATTTTTGTTAATATTAGTTGTCCAGTTGTTCTCTATTCGTTACTCTTACTGATAGCAACAGCGTTGCACAGTAACACACTGAACAATGCGTTCAATTTGTTGTGTTAACTTAATAGGCTGCAGTGTGTTGCATTGAAAGCACAGACCTGATGGAGTAGTTCTCTGGCAGCCGCGTTGGTGTTGGTACTTTGTGTAACGTCCGCTGTGGCGTTGCAGCGCCGGTTTTAGGCACTATTGTGATGCTCATAGCAAGATCTGAATTAGGGTAAGTTTGTTATGTGTGCCTAGTTATGTTGAGCAACACCTTAGCCTGAAGGCAGCTACTCTTGACTCAAGGCAGTTTATGTACTTAATCTGAAATGTTGTCTGCAATGTCCTCCAATCTGAACCTACATTATATAGCTAATGAACTTCACAAATTGTGTGAAACAAATTGATCAGTATTACCGTCACCGTAAGAAAATAAGGAATGGCAGCCCGAAATAGGATTTGATCTGTTGCGTGACTGATACAAGCTTTTTGCCTTGTAATTATGTTATGCACGTATATCAGTGTGTGAGGTGGTGCTGGTGATCCTCACTGGGTGAGGTGGTGCTGGTGATCCTCACTGGGTGAGGTGATGTCAGTGATCCTCACTGGGTGAGGTGGTGCTGGTGATCCTCACTGGGTGGGGTGATGTCAGTGATCCTCACTGGGGGAGGTTGAGTTGGTGATCCTCACTGGGTGAGGTGGTGCTGGTGATCCTCACTGGGTGAGGTGATGCTGGTGATCCTCACTGGGTGAGGTGATGTCAGTGATCCCCACTGGGTTAGGTTGAGTTGGTGATCCTCACTGGGTGAGGTGGTGCTGGTGATCCTCACTGGGTGAGGTTGAGTTGGTGATCCTCACCGAGTGAGGTGGTGTTGGGGATCCTCACTGGGCGAGATGGAGCTGGTGATCCTCACTAAGTGAGGTGGAGAACGTGCACCCACTGTGTGAGGCAGCTCTTATCGGGTGCTACACATCTCACATAACCCATCGCTCGCTCCTTCATAACCTTTCTGGTATGGCCTTGATAAGTGATGTGGTCAACCCATTGGCTCGTCAACTGAGATATCGTGCCTGAATAACTCCATAGAAAACTAAACCGTTACGGTCATCTATTTTAGGGCAACTATAATTTCACGTTCATAAAAAAATGAACACTTTAGTGTGTGGGGTTTTATTAAATAAATAAAATCCTATTTTTTATTTCATATTTGATATCTATGAATATACTTCTAAAATGACTCAAATAGTCGGGAATCGGTAAATTTGCCTCGCACTCAATGCTTTGATATCCACGAGACGTTGAGGCTAATTCTCACATAGCTAATAAATGAAGACAGTAACACTCACAAGTTCAGACCACATCCCTTCTCGAGACCATGGCCTTCATCGCATATCACCCACCAGCTCCCTTCACCCATCTTGCTCACTAGCCTCCTCCACCAAAGGACCGGTCTGTAGGTTTTTCCATTTCTTCGTATTCATTTTAGTTTTTCCAGGACTTGATAATCGACGATCATTGGCCGTTGCAGCTCGTTTCTTGTCAGCGTCATATTTGTTTCTTTATATATGGCATCTTGCTCTCATATTTGTTTCCTGTACATTCCTGACATTGTAAATGTAGTTGTATGAGCGTAATATACTATCATAGACTTTGAACGTGTTTTTTTACTCTGTGTGTGTATCGTAGGATTGATACAATAGGATGAACTGCAATACCGCGTGGGTGAAAGAATTCTCTGCTCGCTTTTTAAATAAATAAATTTAGCAGTTCATCTTGAAGTAGAGAGTAGCTTGACGATAATATGGCAGTATAAATAATTTTAGGCTACATTAGGGTGCATTATAAATGTCCGAGCACTGTACAGATTAGAAGCTTGCTCTTTTATCTTCGTGCAACCTATTTCTTCGTCTCTCTCTTTTTTTTTATTCATGCTGTTCCCGTGCGAGGCGTCCTGTTGAATGGCACACCGTATTCATGGAATCCATATTTGCTATCTCTTTTTTTTCCGGCTTGTGAGCCATTTGGCTCTCATGTGCTACTATCCCACTATCTAAACTTAACTTGAGCACGTATTCTTCCTTGAACACAATCGTGATTCTCGACCACAAAACACCTCAAAACGTGCTCTTTCGTATTCAGTTCTTTTCCGATCACGAGAAATCCTACACATGTCATACAGGCTCCTTCTATAAAGGGGTCCTGCATGCGATATCGGTGGCTGGGGCCCCAGGCTCAGTAACAATCCCTCAACCCACCCTGCTTCATGTCATCGCCGGTGGAGATGGCGTCGTCTCTGCGGTGTTGCCTCTGGTTAGGTCTTTTGCCCACCGAGACTTTCAAGACACCTAACACTGCAATATTTACAGGGGAAAGTGCCACCCAACCCACAGAGTCAATGCAGATGTCAGAAATAACACTCCACGTTGCCCCTGAGCCGGCCAACCACCTCCCCCCAGTCCAAACAAGCACGTGTCGGCGAGTATCGAGGGCTTCAGGCGATGCTATGCCCGCGGTATCTTCCGCCGCAAGTTGAAACTGAGACTAAGCAACAACAGCACACATTGATTTCTGTCTGGGCTGCGATCGATGACGAGGATCAAGAATTAACCTGTGCCCGTTGAGAAGGTGTCTGACCAATGACCATTTAAGCACCCTTGTCAATGTAGGGCAAGACAATGTAAATGGGCCAGTGAAATGCGTCAATTATAGCACTTGATTTCACGGCAGAGACCAACGTACTGAGGTACTCTTTTGAATAACGAACTAATACTTCAGAGACTTTTTGGATTGGTAAATACTTCTGAATCATGAAGCTTGATAGAACTGTGGTATAATTATCGATAAGTGGATGTTCTCACGGGAAACAAATCTATCGAAGAGGACTTCACGTACTCGTCATTTAAACAAATGCTGCTCTGATATTTCAGAATGAAATGAAAAACAGTTCGAACGTTCTTATTACATTTTATTATGAACAATCAAAATAATGACGAAGAATAAAGCTAGATTTTTTTAGTCGTGCTTATAACATACTTTTATGCATGATAGCTATGATATTTCGGTTTCTGAGGTTCCTGAAGACTTACTGTTCAGACTTTAACTTCCATCTCAAAACAAAGTAAGCAAATGTCCTAAGTACCACAAAGAAGCCTAAGAGTATGAGAACATCAAGCCAGTATTGAGCACCTCTCATATCCATCTGCTCTAAGAAGTCGCTGGGAAACTGGTAGATACACAAAGCCGAACAATGGAGTGGCTCCCTCTCGAAGCCGTACAGTGCTAGGAGAGTTCCTTCAAACCCGTATCTGGGGACGAAGATCGGATCAAGAACTGCATTTGAAGATCTATTCTCCTCACTACAGGGGCAGACAGTTATGATTTTGATGTAGACTCTTTCAGCAACTCTGACTAGTATTCATTAGTGAGTATTGAAGACACTTAAACTTGTGCACGATTATTGGCGAATATACAGACAAGTGTTAAGGCCTGGCCAACATATTATTGCATCGAGTGCTAACCAGGATGCTGGAGTAGAGGAGGCGGGGCACTCTGTATTCATCGTCGAAACTAAAAAGAAAAGCTGGCGCCTTCTGGAGCCAGCATTCACTCTAAGATATGGCATCTGATAAAGAAGTGCCCCTCTTCGTCAGTTCCCCAAAGTGGGTTGGCCCGCCCGTGTTGTGACACATGCAACGATGTGTGGACCTATGAACTCTATATAGACATCTTAATATAAGAATGAAGATGAACGAAGTTATGCATATTAGAATGTTTGTCAAAAAGGCATAAATGATGAAGTTTAAAATCAGTTACTCCCGTATTGTCTGAAACGATGGTGGCAGAGGCATCGTGGACGAGGGACCGAATATTTATTACCTTGCATATGAGACGTAGTAGAGGAAGCGCAGGTAGACTGGAATGGAAGAGTACGTGACGAAGAATCCAGCAAAGAGGAGAAGGGGAATCGAGGCGATGGGACCCAGGAACACGGCGCCCTGAACGAGATTAAACAGGGGCTCAACTTGGACAACCGTGGTAAAGTTAGACGAGTCGAGAAATTAGGGCCATGAGGGGGGCAAGCGGTCGGCTACAGTGGGGTAACTTGGTCATCATGATTTGAGTTTGGTGTTTTCCTGTCATTCCTTGAAAATGTATGAATGAAATACCAGGTAACATTAGTTTTCATTCATTTCTACGTAACTCGTAGTAGGAAGGGCTTCGAAAACGTACTTCGAGGGCTCAGCGGTTGTGGCGGAGCGCTAGAAGCGCGTTTTCGGAGTCCTTCCTGGCGGCGGGGCGGACGAGGGTCGGTCGGTGGTCGGCGTTGGTCGACTGGCTTTAGAAACGTTTTGTGCGTTGTATATTTGTATGTGTGTTGTATATAAGGAATGGAGGTATAGGTATGAGAATGCCCGACATGGTAGGAGTACGAGAACGGCCCGACGGGGTGTGCAGGCGAGAACGGCCCGACGACGAAGGCAGCCGAGAACGGCCCGACGAGGTAAGGGACACGAGAATGTGCGGCGTGGTGGGCTCGATTTTTGTGTTTTGTAGGTACGTGTTGTGTGTTTTAGAATTTTTCCAATTTGATGTGTGTATTTTATCTTTATATTGTTATCTATTAGGTAATGAGGGGCGTATACACCGCTATTATTATGCAGGTCCGTGTGCTTCTTATTTTGATGAGAGGTTTCTCCCGGATTGACATCTGTCTAGCTAACGGCATATCTCAATGTATATTCCGTTATCGATAGAATGCAGCACATCCGAATGGTTCTTATCTTGATCACGAGAGTTAATTTTCGATGGTGCTCTCGGAGAGGGTCGCTAGCTGCCAACGTGTCTTTATACATGTTTTAAACATAGGTGTAGATGTATGGTGCATCTCTTCAATATAAACGTGGCGTACTTAGTAATAATTTGTAATACATTTCAGGTATATTATAGTGTTTTATGTTTCTCTTACGTCCTGTTACGCTTGTTGACGTGGTTACAATAGCTATAGAAATTTTGAATTGTTACAAGATTAGTTTGTTTATTTTGTTATATAATTATAGCTAAAGTATAAATGAGTCGCAGGCTGCCTAGTGCCTGGATTTGGGACTGTTTTGTGACTTTTATGAATATATTTTTGTATTTACATATATTTATATGAATAGTATGATATAATAGTTAGGCAGTTTCCTGTCTTGATCCTTATCACAACTGCTTCATCAAGTTTGATTCGTCATATCTTATTATATCATATATTTACTTATCATTGATAAATATAGACTTAAACTTAAATATTTTGCAGAGGTGGTGGCTAGGGTTGCAAGAGCAAAAAAAAGTCCTGGCGCCTCGGGATTTTCGTCTATCGCTCGCTCATACCTTGTTTTTTCTAATCTTGTTATCATTTTAAGAATTACGGTTCGCATATATTTTTATTGGATGTACAGTTCGTTTAGGTTTAGTGATAGTTATATGTATAGGATTGGTGTAAGTTTTGAATTTTAACTATTTTTATGTTGGATCAGTCATTTGTAGAATGCAGTGTTCGAAATCATGCTAGGCTTCGCTGTTGATTGGATATGCATGTATGCGCCAGGCTATCTCGTACTTCATAT
>SDVV010004545.1:0-20082 GCA_016164225.1 Gammarus roeselii
ATCTGACTCCACCACAGAACTCGGGAGGCTGTTCCACAACTGAACACATCGTGCTCCAAAGAACCTCCTCTTGATGTCCGTATTACAAGCCGGCATCAAAAGCTTATAGGGATGGCCCCGAGTTCTTGCATCAGGAGCTCTCCGAAAAATACCCCCAAAGTCGACGCCACCATCCAACCTGCAGATGATCCTCCAGTATTTAATGAGGTCCGCCCTGAGAAACCTCCCTTTTATAGAAAATAGGCCAAGTTGCTTCAGCCTGGAAAAGTAATCCAACTCAGCAAGACCATCCACATTTCTTGTCCATCTCCTCTGCACAGACTCAAGCAATCTCAAATCCCCAAGGAAACCCACATTCCACACTGGATGAGGTGTTGTTCCTTGCTTGATGGAGCTGTTGATACTGGGAGTAACGTGCTCTGTCTTTCGGTAGATTATGGTTATTTTACTCCTGATCAGAGTGATTCTGACAGTCCTATAGCTGCTTTTCCGGGGATTCTTTTGAGGTTCCTGAGTTCACAGATTCAAGCTTCCCTCTGGTTTTGTTGCTGGTGATGTGGTCAGGGTAATGCTGGGTAAGCCTGGATCTGCTTAAGATAGTCCTAGGACTTCAGCCATGCAAACTAAGCCTTGCATATCACTGTTTTCTAGTCCAGTTGTGGAGTTTTGTACTCCTGACTTTTGTTCCCTGGGAGTGTTACGGATCAACACCCACGAGTTTCCGTTTCCGTCAGCGGATGGCATTATGCTTCAGCACGGGCTGATCCTGCAGGACCATAGTTTTCTTGCTGAAGCTTATCAGATGCTTGTGGACCAGAAACTGGCTGTGAACCTGTTGCTGGTCGCTTTTGGTTAGGTGTTTGATGACATTTCGAAGCATCTTGCTTTGATGGTACTGTTAGAGCCTGGTCTTCTCATGGGTGCACTCCCTGACAACCAGAGGCTGATGCCATCACATGATGCTTCAGAGAGCCCAGTATGCTGTCCAGCAGTTGCAAGGCCTCTCTTTGGTACCTTGCCTATAGTAGGTGCTCCTTAAAATCTTCCTGACCTGAGGCCATGTAGACTTGAGTCATCTGCATTGGAGCAATCACTCTTGGTTGCACATGGCCAGCAGTGTTCCTGAATTTGATTCTGATTCTATTTTCTTTGATGTTCCAGCAGATCAGGGTTTGCCTGCTGTGAACAGGTTTTCCATTGACAGTGAGGATGACTGCACTTTAGAGCAGTCCTTAGTGTTTCTCCCATTCCTGAAGCTGAAACTTCAGTCCCTGAGGTTGGGTTGCTTCCTGGTTACATCCTTGAGACACCCCAGATTTGAGTGAGTTGGACTTGGTATCAGAGTTGGTGTACTAGCCTGAGTCTAGTATCCACTCTGGTAGTGGGTTTGAGGGATTTAATATTTCTCCAAACCAGCCCAATTACTTTCACTACTTTTTATTGACAAAAAATTGACTAAGCCATGTCCCATCATGGCCCACCTTGACAAAGCCAGGTCTGTAAATGAAGAATACCCACAACGGAGTCTTTCGAATCTGTTGTCCACACGTTGACACTACCTTCCTGACTTGCCAACCAGGGAGTCTGTTTCAGAGTCTGCAGGTGAGCTTTGTTTTTCCATCTCTAAGCAAACCCATTCAAAAGGACCTGTGGCTGTCCTGCCTAATGTTCAAGCATGTGTTATTGAATACAAGAATACCAAGTAGTTTTTATTGTTACTGTCTTAGAAGTCTTGAAGTAAGTTTTTGTTTGATCTGTACTGCCGTTTCTTTGTTTTACAAGCTTCCACAAGCTTGTTTCCCATTGTTTGCTTGTTCCCTTTGTGTTTGTTGTTTTTATTATGTGCTCCCTTCAGTAGACACTTGTTGGGGAGGAATGAAGGGGCAAAACTTTCTTGTTGACTATCAAAGTTGATCCCCTCTTGTGTTTATTAATCTGTGTTTTCTGCCTTATGACTAAAGGTTTCTTCTCCTCCTCATGTGTTTGTGTTGTTAGGCGAGCAGAGTTGTACTAAGCTAGTTGCTTGCCTTTCACTACAATTTGCTTCAGCTTTAACCTGCACACTGCATGTGCTTGTCTATCTGAGAGGACCTATCACATTTATACCAAGGCCCCACTTAGGTGAGTACACCTTACCTTACTTATGCTCGTCTTCTTGGTTACGAGTGACTAGTGCTGGGAGCTGTTATTGTCATCAGATTTATTCCTGATTCAGATGGAGGGGTGATTGCATGATTATACTGGACTGTTATTCCTGCTTCTTGCACATACCTGGGTAAGATGTATATACACCTTATTCTTGGCGATTTATATACTCTCGACTGACTGCCACAAGTCTGAGTCACTAGCAGAGCCAGGGGCCCTCCTCAGTTTTGTTCTCTTGACTGCCATGTAGAGGTAAGCTGCCCACTTTCTGCTCACTGCCTGCAGAATTGCTGCACCTGTAATATCTCCAGCCTGTATTGCGTTCTCTTCAGCTTGTACTACGTAAGTATGATAGATGCTACTGCATCTACTAGCTTGCCAACTTCTCTTCTCTGCTTGAGTAGCTGCTAGCTATCTAGGCTACTGATGCAAATGCTTGGTTGCTCAACCAAGTGTCGTGTAGTCCAACTAGCATGAGACCCATCTGGGCTAGTACTTTGATTTAGTGGGATTGTTTTCTTGGTACTTGCTGCTGGCTGCTACCCAGACCCTATTTGTCACAGCAAACCAGTTGTATAATTGTTTCATCTATAGTGTCATAAGCATTATTCCATGATTCACCAATATGCTAACCTGTTGCACCAGCTTTAGTCTCTTACGTTAACCCTCTTACTTCTAAGCCCTCCCACCTTATCTCTCTACTGCCCTACCTAGTGCTAGA
This sequence comes from Gammarus roeselii, assembly GCA_016164225.1. NCBI lineage: Eukaryota > Metazoa > Arthropoda > Malacostraca > Amphipoda > Gammaridae > Gammarus > Gammarus roeselii. Next base: position 2,867 of record SDVV010004545.1, read on the forward strand.
ACACTTTTAGAGTTGGAAAGCCAGACTGGAAATGTCCATTGCGGATCAGAGTTAGCGTCGACCAGGGTGATTCCATGCAGTCGACAACAAGGGAAAGACTCCCAACAAACCAAACGTTGGAAATGTCACTATTTGACTACGGGACTTGAAAGAGCAGGTCTTTGTTAGTAAGTCTCAGCTACTTGTAGAAATTTGATATGCGCACAGAATTTATGAAAAATCGCCAAAGTGAAGGTGTGTTTTTCAAGTCCCTGGAAATTTTGTTTTGAAAAAAAAAAAATGTTGATGTGGGATGTCCAAGTTCTTGTGTTTGGTCATCTTGCATTTCCCTAACCCATGTTTCTCTATCTTTCACTCAGATGGTAGTAAATCAGAGTAGTGAAGACCAGTATTTACCCAGAGTAATGAGATGAAGTTTTGCGTTTTCTTCGTCACCATCATCCTGCTGTCACCATCACCAATCAGCCACCACTATGAAATCTGCGCGTAGAGGCCTGCAAACTGCAGTGTCGTCCGCCTATTTTCCACAGCACCAGGAGTTAGGGAGAAAGGTGAGGTTAACTGGTTCCTTTTAGCAAGCCCTTCATTTATTATTCTTCAACCATCCAGCGACAAGTTTTATACTTTATTCATGTCTTTCAGACACTGCATTAGGCATTTGGTGAGATCAGTCATCAAAGTAATTTCTTGTTTGATTTTGACATAATCAATTGATTGCCTAGTGTACATTGGGTCCATTCCATGTTTTGTCATGATGGATAAATCACAGTGATGTTCAGTACAACCTAATAATTGGACAGGCAATTAGCAGATGCCCAACATTTAGTTTAGAGGGCATAACCCTTATTTTGATTATTCCGTTGTCATCTACTGATGATAACCTAGTTTATATCTTTGAATTATTTATGGGTAGCAGCTACCAATTATGTACGTTTAGCTGACCATGTCTAATTTTTACAGAGGAACCTTCAAGACCCACACTCGACACAACACTTCATTTCGTGTTTTGCCCTTGGAAGAACTGCGGTAGGTTTGTTTGGAGCATGGACTACTGTTGAGGCAATTTGAACCCTCTGAGCTACTAATAATCGCTGATGTCAGTAGTACTGTTTAAAACTAAAGAAACGGTGTGGTTAGAGCCCTTTAGATTGATGTAAATAAATAATGGATCAGAATTGCACTCATTGTGGTCTAATTTATAATGCCGCTCCTGCGGGACCTTCAGAGCCATCAAAACATTAGGTTCTTTGATAGGCTAGTCTACTCTGCATCCTCCGTATAGCCTGTAACAAGATTAGGTGCCCTTACAAACTGTTGTGTTCTGCTGTATACACCCGCATTAATGACTGAAGTGGTTTCAGGTAGTCTCTACCCAGAAACAAAACCTCAGAATCTGGTGGCTGTTCTGGGCTGAGCTGCCAGCTTTCTACAGCTACTCTAGGATGGTGCCCTTCTAGTCTGTCTCAATTATCTAGCATCTGCCTATTCACAGTCCTAGTCAGATTTATCATTAGTCTCCCTAAACCATTTGTTGATTAGGAAGAATTTGCCATCACTCTCAGTCATATATCAACAAGGTAAGTTGTTGCTTGTGGAACAGACCTGTCGTTACATGAGCAGTGTTGGGAATATATAGTTAGGCCTGACGTGTGCAGAAGTGCCATTACATTGGTAAGGTAGCCTTGTAGTATTTTTGACCTGTCATTACATTGACAGAATAGGTCTGACCAGCTAGGCCTGCTACCAATAGCAGAAGTGTCATTATATTGACAGAGGTAGAGCAGATCGTTATTCTGGACCATCATTATACTGGCATTTAGCTCAGGCAGCATATAGGGACCTAAAACTGCACTATACCCCAAAATAGCATTTGCCAGGTTAAATAGCACGTTCTGTATATGGCGTGATTTCTGCAATTGTATGAAAATATTGGGTGGCACATTTCTTCACCATAATTAGCATAAGAATTAGCTGAACATTTGGCCAATAATTTAGCATGCTATCTGGTTGAAACAGATTATTATTGTTGGGCTACTTAAATAGAACAGTTCATATCATTAGTTGATTACTCTTTTGTTTATGGTATTCATTGCTAAAGAGCTGAAATATAATAATTCATTGTGATGCCTGGTTGATAACATAATTATCTTCTGGCATTAAAAATTTAGTATGAGAAAAATCACTGTTTGTATTCTAAGGTTGACAGTCCTGTAGCTGCATTGGCTGACAGCTGATAGCATATTTATTATCATTCCAGCTCATTGCTAGCTAAATCACACTACCTGAAGTTTATATTTACACTTAGGTGCAGTCCATCAGCAACTAGATTTTTTTTTTTGCGGATGGGTCTTAGGCTGTCAACATTGAAGCCACCCATAACAATGTTCTGCAAACTTTGATGCTGTGGCTAGAGTTTGCATTGGATTTGGGCCCAATTTGGTCATGATACACGTAATGTTGCAGTTTGTTGTGCAAGAAGGATTTGAGAAAAAAAAAAACTTTTGTAGATATATACAAATATACAACCGCAGGGAATCACCCCAGGCAAAAAAATTATCAAGGGTGATTAACCGCATCTATTTTGCTAGTAAATAACTTTGTTTTTCTTCAATGAAAAGTAATTAAATGAAATTTTCCACACATATAATAATATCTGGGAGTAAATGACCAAAAATAGTGGTACCATAACTAATTTCAAAAATGTATATAATTTTATAATGACCCGATGTTCATAACACATGATGACAAGTCTAAGCCTAGGTGTTAATTTATGTTGAACACCCACCGACAATTTTTTTTTTCTCATATTTTCATACCAAGATAGCAATGCCTTACCTAGCATGCCTTGTATTCATGTTAATGCAATTAGTTTGCTATAGAATTGAAGAAATACATTTTTGACTTGTTTCATTGTATCATTAAAAATACTGTTTTCTTGTAATATTAGTTCATTTACTGATACTTTAGGGTCCTAATTAGATCAGGATGTAGAGAAATGACTCCCAGTGATGTTTGTTTGCAATTATTGAAAAAAAAACTTAGTTTCCCGCACTGAAATCTGGAAAAAAATTACATCGACAGACAGGTATGAGAGCAGCACAAGACGAGCATCAAAAAGGCCTGTCACAAACATAATATTCTACTTGACATTTTTTTGGCAACTGATATCTACTAATATAGGCATGTTCTTTCTATTGGTACTCACAAACTTTTAATTCACATTTCAATTATTGATATAGGGGGTGTGTGGAGAATCTCCATGTTTGGTGCAGGAAATTCCCCCTATTGGGGGCCATAGCTTGCCGCACAGTTTTTCGTAACTAAATTTTTTTTGGTTGATGTTGAAACTTACGGTGCTTCATAGTCATTATAGTAGCTATACACTCCGTATATACAAATTTTCTCAGCCACCTACTCTTTGAGTTATTTTAAAGTATGTAGAAAATGCGGGGAGTCATCCCGGTCAACGCTACTCCAAATAGTGATCCTTGCAGAGGTATGGAAAATATATCAACCATGGAGTTGCATATAATTAACAGCTCATGCTGCAGAGTTTAGTACAGACGCATGAACTCTGCAAATTTGTTGGGCAGGGGAGGGAAGCGCATATGCTGCGTAGTTGTTGAGCAGCACACACACTCTCATTTACGCTGCAGTTGAGATAATGAACTACAACTCGCGCAAAATGCAGGGTTTCCTCAAGCAATTTTTTTTTGCACCCTAGATTTCAAAAAGTACTTAATTATCCCAGACAGCAAATAAACTGCAAAAACTATAGATATTAGAAACAATACACTCAGATAAGGTCATTGAGTTTTTAACAAGTCATCATTTTCCATTAAAAATATCATGTGCTGATACTTACATGATAGACTTATCTTGTTACATAGCCACAACTAATTTTCAGGGAATGATTCTAACAAAATTACAGCTGATTGCAGTGCAAAACAACATGATAAATGCATTGCAAGAAGAAAACTGTCTGTGAAACATTCTTGATGATGCAAAACAATAGCTAAAGGTACTAGACCATATTGCAGCAAATATGCCAGATTGCACAATTTGGCACGGGATTGAGAACATTACGTGCGTTTTCATCGCCAAATATTAAGAACCAAACCAGCCGTGCGCCTCAGAAGCTGAGATCGGCATATCTTGACCTTAGCGTGCGCTCGCAGCAGTATGTTTGCCAAGTTATGTGCGCCACTGTCAGAGACACTGACAAATATATACTAAACAGAGAACTAGATCTGCGAGGCTACAAGCGCCAAGAAACAGACTGCAGAATTACATGTGTGTAGAGCTTGACATGACCGCACATAGACGTAAGCGTCTTTCACCAACTAGGCGTCATACAAAACAGAATGTAACATTTAGATGATACTCTTTCATATGGTAGTTATAAATTGAAATGAACAATACCTGTCAGTTCTTAATAAAAATTGCCATTACTAACAATGCTTAATTTGCACTTCCACTCCTCTGTCTCTTCCATGAATGTTGCAGCAAACTTGTTTACATAACGTGTGTGACGGCGGTGTTCGTTTTCATCTATTGTCAAAATGCAGTAATGTTAAATTGTCGTTCAAACCTTGCAGGGCGTAATTCAATATTACAGTTTAGCAATTGATGCATTCATACCAAACGCTGATGCGCTTTGACTTGACTGATATTGCCCGTTGTATTGTGAATCGTCAATTTTTTATTCTCCCGCCAAAAAAATGCGATATTGGTTTGAGTTTGTTTCTCTCAGTAACGGACGACAATCCGGACTGTTTGGTCACAGAGATAGAAGTTCTTCAATGATGGTGATGCGCAGTGGTTAGGAATCTCTGTGTCAGCTTGAACTAATATGCTATGGAGGTAAATGCGTGCATGAAATTTTAGCACAACAAATATTTTTGAAGAATTGTTTACGTGCGATGTAGTTTCCGCGTGCGATATTTTGAAAGGTGTCTTCACGTGCGCTTCATCTCAAGATTTCACGTGCGCATCACATATTTCTTATCAATGTTTGCGTGCGCTGCCTGCCAAATTGTGCAATCTGGCAAATATGTGACCAACTAATCATGCAGCAAACCAACCTACTTGCATGGAACTGCTTAATTTGACTAACACACAGGTGGCATATGTATATTGAGTGAGAAGAAGTACAGTTAAAGCAAATGTCAACACTCAGGGATCAATCTATCAAAGTTGAACTGTTTTATTCTTACCAAAGTTAGATGAAGCCAACACAGTTCAATTCCAATTGCAAATTCTGCTTGGGCAGTCAACCTCAGTAGGCAATAGCTATCAAAGGTCTGACAGTTCATAATTGAAATAGTCACATTGATTGAAGAAATATCTGGAACTTAGAGTGAGCGAAAGTCATCCCACCATCACGAAGGATGCTATTACCACCTCTATGTTAGAATTGCACAAGACACAGAATTCTGTCTGGACAACTTAAGTGAGCAAAAGTCATAGGACAGTCACCAGTCACCAAAAATGCCCTTCTTGCCTTATCGTCACGGTTAAACAGGACAAAAAAATAATTTGCGGTTTAGCTACATCAAACCAAGCTGTTCCAAATATGATTGCAGTTTCTTGAGAGAAGCAAATACTTTTGTTTTCAGATGCCATGTATTTATAAATTACCATAGTTTGTACCCTAGACTATGGAGTGCTGGCTTGATTACCCTAGAAATTGGCTCTAATTGCACCACCCTAGACACTACCCATGGAGTAGCTTGATTACCCCAGAATAGGGTATTTTACCGTACAGTGGAAACACTGGCAAAGCGGTATCTGTTCCTGCCTGAAGTATGAAATGCAACAATGGTGAATACACATCTTTGCAAATGTCACAAAGTTCAGAATCTTGCAGCAGAGTTTAGTGGTAGGACAAATTTCAGCGGAGTTGCTGCGTAAAGTTGGCGTAGTTCAACAATAAAGGCATTAATTTCAATGCTCTATGACTGAGTTATTGACAACAATATTCTTGTGGAGTTGTAAGCAAAATTTCTGTGGTATTAAATGTACATCTGATGAGTGCTTTTTTCACCATGGTTGGAACGCATGGTATAGCTGCATGTGATGATTGAGGGTGTTTGCGCCTGTTTGAACCGATCTGTTACCTGCTCCATTTGAAGTTCCTATGCTGCCTTGCCATCTGAGGTAACTCTGTAGTTAGTTGTATGCAGCTCGACAGTATACGGGTATAGTCATCCTGTTCATGTGCCAGCCTGAAGCTGTTTGCACCAGCTCTACCTAATAAGTAGTGTTGCTTGCCATTTTGTTGCTCTTCTGCATTACCATAAAGTAAACCTATCTTATTTCCTTAATCCAGTGCCATTTTGTTGCTCTACTGCATTACCATAAAGTAAACCTATCATATTTCTTTATCCTATGTAGTCATTGTTACTTATGCAATGACCCCATCAGAACTGATCCTTAAAAACTTCAGTTGAGATAGGAGCCTTGATTCCCAGAACCAGGAACCCATTGTGACCCTCCAGCTATTCTTCCTTGCATTGCTATTTCTTCTCCAGGTGAGTTGAACTGTTTTGGTCAACTAACCTAACTAACCCTAACCTGTGACTGACTGAGGTGATTTGAGCATATGGTGAGGATAGATGAAGGAAGATTGGTAAAAAAAGGTGATGAAGGCAGAGGCAAGTGGCTGTAGGTCTAGAGGTAGACCGGAGTTTGGGTGGATGGATGGTGTGAAGCAGGCGTTAGGAAGTAGAAACTTTACTTTATAGGTAGCAAGAGAGCGTGCAATGAATAGGGGTGAGTGGAGAATGGTTGTAGATGGCTGATTTTTGATGGTGCCCTGACGTGCTTCCCGGCCCTTTGTGTCTCAATGAGAAAGGGGATAGCTGTGGATGGGGGCCCCGGCATCATGACGCAGCAGAAGAAAACCAGTCCCACTGTCAGGCCCTGCAGCTGACATGGACCTTGGACAGCACTCCTGACCCAGAGTGTGTGCTGTAGGGCTTCCAAACAGATCTGTCACTGCATAAGGGCTAAGTTGTCTGGGTGTGATGCGCCTTGCCTATTGCCACCCCCCATCCTAGGGGATTTGGCCTAGTGTCTGTACCTGATCTGTATGATGTCACCTCATGGAACCTGAAATTAAATGCCAGCAAGCATGTGGATTGCAAATTTACCTTGGAAACTTTGACTGGTTGAACTTAAATGATGTAGTGGTAATCTTTTGCCCACTGTACACTTGTCAGTTCTAATAGACACTTTGGTGTTATTGTTGATACCAAGTTGGAATTTCATAATCATGTTCATGCTGTGGTACAAAAAGCTTCAGGTCCAGCTAACTATTTAATGAGGTGTACTGTCAATAGGAGTCCAGATTTCATGCGATCACTTATTGTCCCGCATATCCACCTGTTCTTGAATAGTGTTCTAGTGTATGAAATTTCAAGAAATTGCTAAGTTGAGGATGTTGAATCCCTTAAATCACAGTTCAGAATTTTATTTTGTTTCCAATTCATGAGAGGATAGCAAGAGATCATATTTCATTTATTTCTAGAAACTTACAAAGCATTTTCTGATGACTGTTGGAATTGGTGTTGATACAGGTTTGTTTGGAATGTTTACCACAGTCTACAGCTTCTGGTGCTTGTACCCACAGGCAAGGATTGAAATTCATCCTCCTTGATGCACATTTGTAGAAGATATTTATTGTTGTAGACAGCCTTGTGGAATTCTTGGCTGGCTGATGTTGTTCATGCTTCTTGTTTCATAAGTAGCGTTCTGTCTTAATGTCGACATTTTTTCTTCAATTATGACTTACTGATGCTATCTCATCTCCCTCTTTTTTTTGATTCATTGTTTGCAGCTGATCTGTAATTTTAGAAATGAATATCCCCTCTTAGATTGTCTGTTGATTTTGTGCGCTGGAGTCATGGTGAAAGGTGCGAGCAGCGGGGCTTTGGGTAATGAGGTGAAACATTATCACACTGTCCGGAAGGGATATCAACATGTGTTGAACCTGACTAGTCCCAAAGGAGTGGTAAATGTAACATATATATATTTCAAGAGAAGTTAAACTATTTTTTCACCATCGTTATTAACAGCAGCACTGCCACTGTGGCTATTTATCCTACCTCAATCCTAATTGATTCTAGTATCACCTGAAGACACTTTTGGCCGCACCTAATGCAACATTTGCAGAATTGTAGTCTGGTCCACTCTTTGGCCATTATCATTTATCACTACTATGAAATAACTGACAAATGGGTTACAAAATCGTCTTGAGGAATAGTCGAAAATTAATGGAAATATATCATCTCTCACAGACTGGTATACCTAAAAATATCAACATTCATAAAAAAATAGTCATGTAGATCAGAATTGAAAACTCTTCACCAAAATTTTAGCTACAAATACGGTAATACCGAATTCGAGCCAGAACTACAGCACAACCCAGAACGTGCAGCACGACTGGAGCACGTTGAACAAAGTTCGGGGATCATTTTCATATGATAGAAGCTTATGTTGGTCATAGTATTATGGAATCGTTAGGTAAGGTTCTCCAGAAAAGTAGCCCACTGAACATGCACTTTACCGATTACTGGTCAAATTGTGCTGTTGATAATTTTTGGATTATTCTTCGGTTCTCGGGTTAGGTAAGTCAACAAAAATACTACAGCAATACGATTTAAGCTAACCGAAATCATATAAAACTGTTCAGCTTGACCATGATAGGAATCTCCTCAAACTTTTACAGCACAAGGGTGATGTACATTTGCACTCAAAACAAAAAATCTAGAGTCATTCAATATGATAAGGTTTAATAAAGCCTAATCACAATTTTCCATTATCTATATGACTGTCAAATAGTGAAATTCCATTCCAGATATAATCAAATCTCCATTATTTACTTTTAAATCCAAACTCAAACATTTTGTTTCACAATATAAACACAGTTGTCTATTTTTTTCTTAACATATTTGTTGTGAACAATGTTATCTTTAATTTAGTTTACTTCAATATCAGAGTATTTTTCGATACTTCTCTAAATTTTTTTCCATATACTACTTAAGTTAGGTTACTGTTTGTATGGGTTCAGGTCTAGGCAGGTTGCCCTTAGAGCATTTTGCTTCTCCAGGCCCACATTCTATTTCTGTGTATAAAATTTGTTTATAATCTTATTAAACCTGTAATCAGGTTTATATTGTGTTCAGTTGATGTTCATTTGTAATACAAAAATTCTAAACAGATGTGGTAATAAATGTTTCAGAGTGTTTCATGTCCGGTTGCCATTATAAGTGAGAGGACCACTTCCATTCGGACCGAACTGCACTGCTGATGGGTAGCTAGGTATTCACAAAGTTTACAAAGAGCAAGAAATCTTCCACTATAGAAATTATATCTTAGAAAACAAATTAGATCGAATGAATATAATTTATTAGGAAACAGAGGCCAATCTTGTGGGACCTCAATATATAGATAGTAGAGGTCCCCAATTGACTCTACATCAATCTTGATATCACTATGCACATACATGTGCACCACAAGCACCTATTGCTATTGAGCAATCACCGCTTTTGATCTATGTTCGAATCTTCCTGCATGTTGCAACACAATTACATCAAGCAGTAGAAATTCGATGATCTCAACCATAATAGCAGCGTAACAACATTCTATTCAGTAAGTATATGAATAAATGCGCAGACACTAATGCACTAAAACGCCATTAAACATATATCTTCAACTGAACAAAATTAAAATATTTTTCTTCAGACCCATGTTGGCAAGACCCATATATCCATCTGTCTACATTTCTAGAGGCTCACTTCCTGGAACATCCGAGGCAAGCGTTTAGGTGAGGTTATATATTTCTATTAATGAAGGGTAATTTACCCTTTTTCAATCAAAAAGTTAATAGAGAATGAGCTTCTGTGAGCGATAATAATTCAAGTGAACACGGTGCTTTCACTTTCAAGGCACAATCTGACTCCAAGTTATGCTATCCTTTTCTTACAAATGAGGTTGAGTATTATGGGCAAACACCAAAAAACAGACACAAGGACAATAAGACAAGGGTAAGTAAAATCTTTGGTATTGATCCCAACTTAACTGAATGAAGATATCGAAGGTAATATAGAAGGGGAAAAGAAGGGAGATATGAAAGCCGTCAAGAAAATTTTGGTGGCGTGTCAACCTTCGGTTATCCTTTGAGGGACCTTCTTTTGGAATTTTTGTGATTCGACGAGAATGCAGTTTCTTCTCGCCTGAAGATGTTCACGTGCAGCGGGCTGAAAGGCAGCGGGCTGAAAGGCTGCACATAAAATATTTTGGCTAAGAGGGGGTGCCACATGGGATATAATCACATACCATTCTGCCTGCCTCATACAGGCAGACAGATTGGGTGCATGTAATAAAAAATTATTACAAGAAAAATATCATACCACAATGGGTGTAGCTACCAGGAATAAAAATGGGGCTTTAAGCTCCATAATGCATGAATCTTACTCACTTTAACTTTATTAATGTTATGACCCAGATATGTAAAATGTTATTTACACTATATATTTATGTCTATTCATAGGCATAGATCAAGGTAAGGTGCTACTTAGATCTAAAGATTGCTATCATGCAAGCATAACTGACAATCTTGTTATGACATTTGGCAGAGGAATCCCCCATGGCTAGCTTCATGCCTTTGCACAGTAGAAATATTGCATCCAGGTATTTACAATAGTGTCTTTCTGCAGAAATCTGCCACTGTATCTATTAGTCTGCTCTACACTGGGGATAGGACATATTAAACACTGTTATTCTCACCTGTCTTCTGTGGAGCAGTATCCAAGGTAAGCCTAAGTTGCGCTGGCCCAGGCTGTCTAGCCTAGTTACAGTCTATCTACAGGTTTGGATTTCAGCCAATATTAGCTTCGGCTGGTGTCTTTCTTTGCCTCTGTGGCCACGGTTTCACTTCCTGTTTGTTTATGCCGGGATATATTAACTACTGCCACGAGAACTTTGATCTTGTCCCTCTCTTAGAAGAGTCTAGAAAAACCCCTCTCAGCTTGTTGCTCAGAAGGCGTTGTTGCCAGATTTTTGTCAAAATATTTCTCTGAATCATTTATTCCTTCTGATGCATGTCCCATGGCTTTTGTGCGTGGGTATACGTATTTATTCAACCAAATAAATATTTGTTGCACTGCCATTATGGTTGGAAGCAGTTTGTACTAGCTGAACGAAAATGTTGTAGCTACCTACAGAGAGATGCAACAATGAGATCAAAAGATGCGATTGCTTAGTAGTAATAGGTGCTTGTGATGCACGTATAATGTGTTTAGTGTTATTAGGATAATGTAGGGTCAATTAAGGACCTCTAGAAGCTCACGTGTCTCTCAAGACTTTCTTAGTTGGTGGAGCACGAGACTGCAATAAAACAGTCTCAACCGATATTAAGTGTTATATTTTTTGTTGCTTATACGCTACAGAAGAGTGAATTTGTAGGTAGGCTAGAGGTCACAAGCACAAACGTGTTCACTTTACCGAACCATATTTCAGGAATGTACGTTGATCGCTTCCGTGCTATTTAATAACTGACATCAAGGTTAATAACATACCCATAAATATATGGTATTAATGATAACATAACTATCAGTGTCAACAAAGGGCTTACCTGTACCTAAGGACTCCTAAGACTCTCACAGAAGAACAGGTATGAAATATTATAATGTGTATGAGAGTATTGATCACTATGAAATGCCTGTTTCTCATTCTTCCAGGTAGCTTATAATTATTCTGGTATGTTATTCTAAATTTCTGGTAACCAGATTAGACCACCCATATTTCTATATCCACCTGGGTGCTGGTGATAAGTCATAACTCCTGCATCCACATAGGTAGGAACTTCCATGTAGATTCCTAGACACAACTAGTATTTGTAGGCTAGTTTCCAGTTATTACAACGTATTTATATCACTCATATATTATCATTTCTTAGCTATAATAAGATAATCAATTGGTATCCAGTTCATATGGTGTAACATTCTTTATGCGGTATTTCTATTCTCAAGCCATAGCTACAATAAGTGTAATGCAAGGGTAAGTGTAAATGAATTGGCTTTTCCTTGCATATCCATGAATTCCCCAATGATTGGATAATCAATTTAGTATCTTTTTCACATTTTTGTAATGTTCTTCATGTGTGAATCTTAATTCACCTCTATGGTTCAACCTGAATTAGGCAGCATAACCATCATCTTCGGATAAAGTTCAGAATCAAACATGCTCTGGATAATATTTCATTATTATATGCATGTGTTTTGGACCGCAATTCATTTTTATACAAGGACCTACTAGGATGTAAATTTTAGTTATATATTCTAATATACACCCATTTTGTGTGTCGGTATTGAGGCAAACAAAAATGAGGTGGAAGTGCCCACAATGTGGCCTCGGTTAAAAGATGCATTTTTCTTCCAGCCCTTTCATCGACCTCGGAACAAAGTAGAAGTCCAAGAGGACCAAGGCTAGAAGACTGAAGAGTTGATTAAGGACAGCTTACAGTCCACTTCAGTCAAGACCACGGGCAAAACCCGTGGACCAAGTAAAACCCAGATCAAGTACAAGAAATACCAACAATATCTTCCTTGCTTTTTCCAGCATCCTTACCTCGTAACAAGTTTAGTGCATCTTAGCCAATACATCAAGTCAAAGATTACAGTTTTGCTTCATTACAAACCCTTACAGTTACCAGACGAAAGCTTTCTACACCCTACCTTAAAACAATTTCATCTATTTTTTTGTCAAAACCATTCATGGAGTCAGACGCCTAATGCCGAAGTGGGACACATATTCAAATTAAATTTATTTATTAGTTTCATAATTGATTGTATTGCACCTTGAAAAATGAATTGCAAGCATCAATTTGATTCATCCTCAAAACTGTAACTACTCGAGTAGCAACCATTAACTTTCACTTAAATCAAATTCTAGTCACATCATAAATTAAAAGATCACTACGTTAAGATGTCCAAGCTAACTCGTTCAATAAACGCATTCTCTGACGTGACTTCTTTAAGAGTATACATTCCGAAGAAAACTTGAGAGGAAACACAAATTGTTGAAAATTTGTCTGTTACGGTCAACCCGTTTTCGTTTGTGAATGCCCTTTTTAAATTACCTAGTTGACATTCGATACAGATCTGGAAGATAATGAGGACTGGTTTATTAAACTACATTTGGGCATAAAATAAACAATATATGATTGGACATTCAAATTTTGTTATTACCCATTCAATACATCATTTGTATCAATAAAACTGACAAGAGACTGCCATAATAAGAACACTATCCCATGGTTGCAGCCATGACCAAACTCTGCCTCTCTTTTGTCAATGGAATGTACTCTCATTGCCATATCATTAACTGTTTCGCTATATTATCCGTCCACAATGTGTTGAATAAATTAAATTACACCCATAACGATTATTTCATAATAAATCTGGAAGTTTACCTTGACTGAACACAAACCCAACATTTCTGGAACATGTGATTCGGGTTCTGCAGATATAAGAACAAGCAACAGTTTAGATATTTTAAACGTGAACAAAAATTTATTTTGTTTATTTGTTTTGTTATTTTTTTATTTCCTGTTCGGTTCCTCTTGTCTGATGAGCGCGCCTGTTGAGCTTGCAAACGCATGCAAACTCTTGCGAAAAGTATCTAACATCCATTATCTTTCATACTCCTTAGATTGTATTAAATTACGAGCCCCAGTCTTAATGGTTCTATCCTGCGCATATGTAGCTTCTAGTATAAAATTTCATAATAGCTAGTAAGTTCAGCATTTATGTTTAATATGACAAATATTACGGAGATAAATGCTGTGTATTACCATATGTTCAGCATTCTCTACTCTCAACTTTTTTTGACGGTCAGTCTAGCTTAATTAAGGTGAGTTGACCTTAAATATTTTTCCGGAGACGAAATATGTTTTATTTCGTCTTTACCTCTTGTACAGTTAGAGACTGTCCACAAACAATTTCCGAAGCTTGGCAGAATAATTTCATCTATTTATACACTACCCTTAGTTATCAGTTCATATTAACTATAGTTAAGTAGTGAATGTTGTTGTTGAAATTCACCTCAAGCTGACGAAGACGTGGTATGTATAATTTGTGTCATGTGATATTTCTGTAACTTTTTTTATAGATACAGATACAGACACAGAGGTGAATCCCCCAGAAGGAGGGTTGCCGGCAGCAAGACCCACCTCAAACTCCTCTCATGCACTCACATGGATACCCAATCTTATCCTTTTAGCACTAAAGGATCAGACAAAGACTTCGCAACATACCTTTTGGTCAGAAAAAAAGTCCAGGATTTGTGTCAGCATCAGAGCCCGACAGCATTCATTGATTTACCACTGCAGTGTCACAGTTGTCGGGCCCTTTCGCGCCCACGTCCATCCCGTTTCTCAACGAGAGGCCATAAACTATTTTTTAACGGTTGGTGACGATATAATATAAACAATTTGAGAGAATCCAATACATTCTAAACTTTAAAATATCTATACAACAGCTGAAGGTTGTGTAGAGGGGCCAAATTGACTCTACATTAAACATAATAGCACAAAAACACAAACACAAGCGCCTTTTCTGATCTCAGTCTTTTCATTTCTCTGTATGTTACAATACTCTCTCTGTTAACTTGATACCGTACAACAAATTCAAAAATGATGGCAGCGCAACAGCTGTGTGTCCAGATCAACAAAGAAAGCAGATTTATTAACTCTTGTTGTTTATATTTGTATTTATTTTCAGCATCAAGCGGGGTGTGACAAATGGTCAACATTAGTGAAGTGACGCTCATTTAAGCGCCTTGTGCGAGTTATTTAAACAAATGATCTACATTAGTGAGGTGGCCCTTATTTAAGCGCCTTGCGCGAGAGATTTAAAAATTGAAATATTTAATTTCTTTAGGTACAATGACCTGTTGAGATAATTACAGAACACTCAGATGATACGTATCGAGTCTTCGTCAGCGTGGGCTATTTAGATATTATTTAGATAAGCTTGTCAGACCTCCACCGTTTCCCACAATCAGCATCCACGCATCACAACGCCAGCGACAAGGGCCACTATCACTTCGATCATTCGTGCCCCGGAGTAAGGCGTGAACAACCACCTTCCGGCCACATCAGCTCAACCAAGACCTAAGAACTCTGTAGAATACAAGTATCTTTCACTCACATCAGCTCAACCAAGACCTAAGAACTCTGTAGAATACAATTATCTTCCACCCACATCAGCTCAATCAAGACCTAAGAACTCTGAAGAAGGCCAACCTCGTTGCGGCCGCAGATTCAGTGTACAAAATCTCATAGCTTTCGAAGTCATCCAAGTGCATTAGACTGTTGGATCCAACTGCCATGGCGATATCGTCTCTACAGTGTCGCATCACTCACGTCCGGAGCGTGCTGTGCAGTTTAGATATTTCGTCTTGGGTTCCGTTCTCGTCCAATGCTACCAGCTCGTCGTCACTTCCGTAGTCCCGTGCTGTCGGGTATTTCTGGTATGTCAATGTCGTAACAACGGGCCCTTTGTTTCCTTTCATTTTACTATTGGAATCTACTTACTATCAACATTGTCACTGGTCATTTTAATCTCTATAGTAACAAACTTGTTTTCCAATTAGGTCGGTAAGGTAGAATGTTCTAACATCAGCATCTTGTGACGGGTGTCAAGGCAGACTCGTGCATTTAACGCACCTTAATTTTGGTAATGTATAGTTTTCACCAGGTAAATGTGACAGTCATGTTTCGAAATAACTCTAGCCTTGCAGTGTTCTTCACAATTTATATGAAAACTACCATGTTATTTAAAATAACTTCCTCTGCTAGCATGCGCCTCACGATTTCACGTAGCCGAATGCTAGTGACCTAGCGACAACGACATAACATACATTCTTTCTTAATCAGCCATATCTTACCACGTCATAGAATCAGAACACCGATGGCAGATCAATTCGTCCTGTACCTCTCTTATCCTTAAAAGCATGCCGGTCAGCTACGAACTGACCGAGGCTAGAGATGGGAGAGCAGCAGATGATAAATTTACCGCACATCTTCCTTATTGAATTCGGTAACTATTAAGCCGCTACCATTCAATCCTTTTTTGGTTAACTCATCCGTTACCATTCAATTAATCTGTGCACTCATAATTCCAAATATTACTAACTGAATAACAGTTCAGTTATTTAAAAACCGTATTTTTAAAATTGAACACCTCATATTGGTCGGAGCCCTAGCAATCTTCATTACCTCATTGTGAACATCGAAACCCATATTAGCAATCCTCGTAAGGCCATACCTCCTTCACATCACCATTAACCGAAACTTCGGTCTTCCACAAGGCCTATACTCACTCACCAGCGCTTTTATCAACTTTTGCAGCAATATTCCACTGTATAGGTTCTTAATTGACCCTACATTATCCTAATAACACTAAACGCATTATACGTGCATCACAAGCACTATTACGATTAAGCAATCGCATCTTTTGATCTCATTGTTGCATATCTCTGTAGGTAGCAACAACATTTCCGTTCAGCCAGTACAAACAGCTTCCAACCATGATGGCAGTGCAACAAATATTTATTTTGGCTTAATAAATATGTATACCCATGCACTAAAAGCCATGGAACATGAATCAGATAGAATAAATGATTCAGTGAAATATTTTTACAAGATTCAGTAAAATATTTTTACAAAAATTCAGAGAAATATTTTTACATGAATCTGGCAACAAGCTGAGCGTTTATTTTTTCTACTCTTACGTTTGGCATGTCGCAGAAGATCGTCGTTTCTCGTGGCAGTTCCAAAATAGCAACAAAATTAAGGAAGTGATACCGTGGCCACAGAGTAAAGTGTTCCCTTAAGACCTGGCCAAACATATAGATAGACTAGCTAGGCTAGATAACCATAGGCTTTACCTTGGATACTGCTCCACAGAAGACAGGTGAGAATAACTGTTTAATATGTCCTATTCCCAGTGTAGAGCAGACTAATAAATACAGTTGCAGATTTCTGCAGCAAGACACTATTGTAAATACCTGGATGCAAGATTGCAACTGCAAGGCACAATGCTAGCTATGGGGGATTTCTCTGCCAAATGCCATACCAAGATTGCCAATTATGCTAACATAATAGCAATCTTTTATTCTGAGTAGCACCCTACCTTGATCCATGCCTA
>SDVV010004546.1:0-20082 GCA_016164225.1 Gammarus roeselii
TATATATTTCACTTTGCGCGTAACAAGTCTAGTATTATCGACTAGTTTCAAGTAATATTAGATGATTGCTCGTTACTAGACTGTAGAATTCAAAACGTTCATGTAAGCTTCCCGCAAATGTCAATAATTGTTATGGGTATTAAAGCGTTAGCAAGTTTGATGTATGGGTTCACTGAGAGAAATTAAGATTTTTTGCTGTCATGTTGGATGTGTTGTTCCTACCATTTTTGTCATATATAACAATTATTGAATAAATCCACTCTAACATATTTACAACGGATCTGTTATGTAAGGTCCGCAGTCAACAAGATCAAAGATATAAACCGTTCCTTAGGTACATGATTAGCGAAAATATATTTCAATGTACGACAACATAGATCAGATATCAATGAATGCAAGAAGGGTTACCATACACTGCCAAATACATTAATACCTAGGCGATCTAACCTATTCTAACCTTTTGCAGATGTTTGGATTCCAGAATTTTATCGATAACTCTGTTACATGTTTGGATGAGACTCAGCAGACAGGATTCGATAGAACTAATGCACTTCAATTTGTTACACTTTTATACTGTGGAACAGTTTCACGCGATATTAGGTTCTAAAATCTACTAATCCTAGCCAACTTAACCAATAATCATCAATTTTCATTCAAGGTTGATGATTATGTATGATATTTAGTCATTATTTTGGATGATGTACATATCAATTCCCCTCTACACTGCTCTATTTTACGTATTTTTTTATGTCATACACCAGGCACCCATATGCACGTTTTGTACGCATATTTAGGGCCGGTCACGGTATAATGACGGCGTATATAGGGGTCAATACTGGCAATATGTAGAAACATACACACACTTGTACAGCTGTAGCATTTTACCTCTGATCTATGATTTTACAGCTGTAGCTGTACCTCTGATCTTTGATTTTTCCATTAGAACAAAGTCCTTTGTTTTTATTACAAGATATTTGATGTGCACCAGTTTCACGTCAAGTTAGGTGAAAAGAACTAATCATCCTAACCTAACGGACTCTGATTTATATCCTACCAATCTGTAAAACATCTAGATCATTTACCTCGAGATAGGTTTCTGGCATCATTTTACGCCGTGAAACATATTTTTCTACTGATTTCGACAATTCGATGTTACCTCCGACTGACGTTATATATGCAATTCTTTGCTTAACCTTTGAGTTTAGGATGATTTAATCATATTCATAGAGGATTTTCATAGTTTTATTAGTATTTATTGGCATTATTCACAGACCTTACTGGCATAATCGATGACATCTACCTCGTTTTTTTTTTAAACCTCATGGTTGGTACATTCAATCATACTCACCATCACTATATTCCAGTTTCCTCTCAAAATATTTCATATACTCTATCATACCTTTGATGTAAATACCGAAGGCAGTTCCGTTCCCGTGTGTCCTCAAATGTATTGCTTCTTCATTTTGAACCCCAACTAGTCGAAACTTCTCAAATTCAGAGTCATTCTGATCTTCATCATTGAGAAATTTTGCATACGATCTAGATTTTCTTTTGTTCTTAGGTATAATTGGTTTTCCACTACATCAGCTTTATTACAATCAAGATGATGATTTTTTCCACTTGGATCTTATAAATTTCATGATTTGCTTTCTTAGTTCCCCTAATTTTTGTTACATACGACTGTAACGCGTAGACATCAGGTACCCAAAGCCGACTTCCTTTTTCCTGCATCCATTTATGAATAATATCCCCCACACTTTTGATTCTTGTTTCACCCATTCTGAAATAACTGATCTTTTCAATATTTGTTCGATCTGACCCATATCATCCTAGGAGATTTCTTCGTCCAACACATGTAAATAAATTTTGAGATATGCATATTAATTTTTATTTATTCTATGACGGAAAGTGTGTCTCCGCTTGATCTCAACGTAACACTGACTCCTCTCTCGATATGCAGCTTGCTGTTATAAGTTGATTACTTGTTGTTTTTCGCAAAGCATCAAGCCTAACATTGCCCACCTAGGTCATCAACTGTGTATTAATGTATGTGTATAGAAGCTGTGTACGTACGTGAATATGTATTTCCAAGCGTATGTATGCGTATGTACATTTTTCAATTTTTCGACGGATAACACCTTACTCAAGTAGCCAAGTTATCCTTTCAATAGACCGACATGGCTCTGTCATCCCTTGAAAATTTGAAATTTTATTTAAAATTTTGAATTTGAAATTTTTTGTAAACAATTTTTAACTCATGTAACACGTGAAGGGGATTTGATATGTACATCGTACAAAATAATGACTAAATATCATACAAAACCATCAAACTCGAATGAAAATATATAATTATTGGTTGAGTTGGTTAGGATTATTAGATCTTTGAATCTAAAACCGCGTGAAACTGTTCCACAATAAAAAAGTTTAACAAATTGAAGTGCATTAGCTCTCTTGAATCCTTCCCTTTTTGCATTCATTGATATTTGATCTATGTTGTCGTACTTTGATATATATTTTCGCTAATTATGTACCTAAGTCACGATTTATATCCTTGATCTTGTTGACTGCGGACCTTACATAACAGATCCGTTGTAAATATGTTAGAGTGGATTTATTCCATAATCGTTATAATAGACGAAAAAGTTACTATCCACACATCCAACATTACATCAAAAAATCTTATCCTATCAGTAAAACCATACATCAAACTTGATAACGAAATGATTGGAACAGGTAACACCGAAATATTTGGTTCAAACCTGGATAATACATTATGGAGTATACAGAATCTCGTAACGAAGCTGCTGCATCAATCCAAAACAGGGTGAAATTAACATTTATTTACCTAAAGTAACCATGGCTTAATCGTAACAGAATGTTATATATACATATAAAATATCAAATGATGCAATAACCGTCCAAATATGACTGAGTTGATGTGCTACATGAAAGATAAACCTAAAATATCCTAAAAGTTCATATAACTGTATTCAGAAGTAAAAAAAATACAAATTCGATATATATCAACCGGACATCACGAAGTATACATAACACAATAAAATAATTTACAATAAATCCATATTGTTCAGGTACTCTCGCTACTGGAACACTGCGTCAATGGAACACCGATATATTTGGTTCAAACCTGACTAATGCGTTGTGGGGTAGATAGGTTCTCTTAACGAAACTGTTGCATCATGTATCAATAATAACATTAATTTGCCAACTACCTATAGATATTATATTCATATGAAACAAACGACTGAAAAAAAATACACAGAACAATGCCTAAAATTCAATATCAAGCATCCAACTAACTTCCGAATGAGTCAATTATACCCCCAATTAGATGGGTATGAAAAACATAAATGTACAGACAAATAAATAGAGTTATAATCCAGAGACAAATTTATGACGATACATACACTTAAACATAGCAATCATACCACGGAAATAACTGATAAGACAAATAACCGATATAAGCAATCTCACATAATTTTTCAGGAGCGCATCCAACTTTTAGCTTAGGGGTCCCTACACCCCATCCCTCCAGAAACTTGTTATAACATTATCCCTACAAGTAGCTTGTATTGGCGTGAAACGGCCTACTGAAGGATTATAGATAGGCGTTAATTAGCGGTGGGCGAGGTAGGGCGCAATGCCGCAACCTTGACTCAAGTGCCCGTACGAGGGTTCGCGCAGAAACGGGGAGCGGGGGCGGAGGGTACCGGAACTGGTTTGGTGCCTTAGTCAGCTAGCGGACGGGGGGGGGGCAGAGCGGAAGGGGGACAGCCGGAGTCAGATAGACGGCTAACGGGTGACTCATTCTGATGAATGGATAGACGGCTTTCGGATTATTCATAAGGTATGTTATTAGGTTATATATATTATTAGGTTTTTATATGTTAATAGGTTATATAAATAGAACGTTCACGCACTACCTCTGGTGTTCGCATTTTACCGGGGCATTGCATGCAACCTTGCCTCATTCGGATGAATGGACGGACGGATGAACGGGCGAATGGACGGACAGCGTTCGGAAATGCATTGGCAAGGTTTATGTTTTGAACATTTTAATTTGTACTGTATTTTGATACATATTATATCTATATTTATGTTTTTTTTCTTTAGATTGTTGTAGTGGAATATAATTGGCCACTAACTGTTGCTCGTTATATATATTTATTCGATTCTGGTGTGAATAGTGTTATAGCAAGTCTTCTGGAGGGGGATTGGTGCGGTAGAGAAACCCCCTAGGTAGAAAGTTGGATGCGCTCCTGGAAAATTATGTGAGTTTGCTCCTGCCTGTTCCTTGTCTTATAAATTTGTTTCCGTTATATATTTATGGATGGTTTATTCTTTCTATATATTTTTTCTGTGGACATATATGTTGGTATTCTTATCTAGTTGTGGTATATATGACTCATTCGATGTTTGATTGGTGGGTTCGTAGCGGTGGGGGCTTGGGATATTTTTGTATGTTATGTTCATTTATCACTATATATTCTTTTATATGATTAGTGTGGTAGAAATGTCTTATAACTCAATTTGCAGCCTTAGTGTGCGAACGGCCCTATTTGTACCAGCCTACAGGTAGGATTGCAGGCAAGGTTCTGTGTTTCCCATCTATTTATTTCATATGTATATAATATCTATAGAAATAGTAAGGATTATTTGTCAGGTGGTTTGCGGTTAATGTAGATTTTTTTTTCTTAGGATGCTGTATCTTCGTTACGAGAATCTATCTACCCCATATTGCATTATCCAGATTCGACACAGTTATATCAGTGTTCCATTGACGCGATTTCCAGTAGCGAAAACACCTGAATGATATGGATTTACTGTAAGTTAAAATATTATGTTATGTAAACCTAGTAATGATCGATTGATTTATGTTGAATTTGTGTTATTTTGGAATTTCGATCGGTTAACTCATACAGTTTTAGGCATTTTAGGGTATTTTAGGTTTGCAACTTCAACATTATTTCAGGCATAATGGGATCGGTTGTTGCATAATTGTAGTGGTTTTATATGTATATATGACACATCTGTAACGATTTAGCCGTAGTTATTTTAGTTAAAGAGATGTTAATTTATCCCTCTTTTGGACCGAAGTTGTCGCTAATTTCATTAGATTTTTGTATGTACTCTACCGTATTTACTATAGGTTTCAGTTACGTCGCTTGCATGTCTTGGTATCTTATTCACATTTATTGTTTGTTTAGTTAAATGATAGTTCATTCTCATCCATCACGTTTTTAATGTATGTTTTGGGTATGGTAGAGAATTAATCTTCTTGCTTTGTTATACCTCGTGAGTTTTAGTATAGGTCTTTCAGTTTTGTAGGTTCTCTAATGAATTTCCATATTCAATGCAATCTGTTGGTTATTTATACAATTTAGGATATATTACGTATGTATCTGCATTATAAAACTTTATTTCAGGTCTAATTTAGTTACATATTGTTCATTTATAGGGTTTTATATGTCTTCTTGCATCCTGATACAATAATTGACGTGGTTATCATAGATATAGAACAGACGATTTGTTACAAACTTGGTCTTGCTGTTAGGGTACTGTATATTTATTGTACGACCATTCTTCAATATTTAAGAGGAGTTAGAGAGTCCCCTAGGCAAAAACTCATTCTGTTTATGCTTGTTTGTGTAAATAGACCGATTTATTAGGATGGATACCATAATGTAATACAATTTTTATGTGAATTATAGCAGAGTAGAGAACCTTATTTAGCTATTTTATATATGTTGTTGATGTTGTGTTTTTTTTCCACGACAATCTATGGAATGTATGTTTAAGAGGTGTAACTCCGTACTGCATCTTCGTGGAATTTTCGTCATTGATCCCTAGCAAATGTGTAGTTTAACGTTTAGATGACAATTTACTGGATGGATGGGTCCTATTGTAGAGGTGGTTTACACTCTTTGGTTGTCATTTTGGAGTTCATCCATGTTCAACGTGAATTATGTACGTTCTTGTAGACGTCGATCTTAACTTTCATGGGTTTGTTAGTGAGGTTATGCGACAAGCTGCTCATCGTTGTAGTGTTTCACTTAATTCATCAGTAAACGGAAGCCTAGCTTTTTATCGCCACACACTCTCTGAGACTCATTCTTGACCGCTGTACATGTGTCTAGATTTTGGTTATGTCCAGGATGTGTCTTTGTTCGTGGCTGTTCAGAGTCGATGGGTAAACAGATGCAAGGTACGTCTGTGACATCGTATCATGACTGGATGTTTCCTCTGAAATTTGTTATATATCAGTGATAGATTGCTTAGAGGTGACCTAGTAAAGCATTGTAGAGTTCGTTGTTATGACACAGTGGGCTTGGATTTGTACTTCCAGAGGCATAGCATCAGTTAGGTCTAGGAATTTATTATAGATTTGAATGGTATGGCAGTAAAAAATAACATTCTTCACATTAACTCAGCGTTAAATGTCAGTTATTTTCGGTATGGCTGTTATGTTAGTATACGATCTTAGTCATGAACCAGATCACGTCGGATATTGGAGTAGGGCTCATCATCTGGGTGCGATAGGATACACCGTATATAATAGTTAATCGTTGTTGCTTAGGGTAGAGTAGAGGATCTTATTTAGCTATTTTTTCAGATGTTGGTGTACATTTTGATTTGATATCATAGGAATATATCTGTATTCGATATAAATTTGCCTAATTTTATGGGATATTGGGTATAAAATACGCTTATGTGGATGTAATGCTTCAAAAATTTGGTGTGTTTCCTCTCTCTACATTGGATTTGGGTCCTGTTCCATATTGCCTTGGAGAACTATTCTACCGGATTTGTGTTGAGTTTCAGAGTTGAAATTCTTCAATAATTGAATGTACATCTCAATTATGTTATCCAATCGCAGGTCATTGCTAGATGCTTATTCCTGCGCGTCATAGTTCTATAAATGTTTGCAAGACGTTTGCAGTTTAGACACTTAGAAGTTATTGTTCAATTCAGGCTTTGTTATAAGACTGCGTTTTAATTCAGAATATTCGACTAATTTGAGCATTCACCAGATCCCTTTTTTACATTTTTCACTTAAGGTTTGTGATGAAGGCCGTAAACCTAACTCATCCTATCCTATTTTAACCTATATTTGTCCCCCGTTTCCATACTTATGTTAGGTTCTTCTTCATTGATTTAAGCTTTATTCATATCAAATCTATCCACTTGACTCATATTTTTACCAATCTTTATCAATATATGTACCTACATGTAAATATATTTTTTCATTTTGCCCGTTACAACTCCAGTAATCTCGACTAGTTTCAAGTAATGTTAGATGATCGCTCGTTTGTGGACTTTCGAGTTCAAAACGGTCATGTAAGCTTTCCGCGTAGGTCAGTGTTTGTTACGGCTGTTAAAGCGTTAGCATGTTTTTTGTATGGTGTCACTGTTGGAATGTGATTTTTTGTAGTGTTGGAAGTGTTGCTCCCACCATTTTCGTCTATTAAAACGAATATTGAATAAATCCACTCTAACTTTTTCATCTACAGATCTGTGATGTAAGGTCCGCAGTCAACAAGATCTAGGATATAATCTATGCCTAAGGAACATAATTAGCGAAAGATATATCAATGTACGACATCATTGATCAAATATCAATGAATGCAAAAAGTGTTAACATACACTGCCAAATACATTAATACTTAGGCAACCTAACCTAGCAGTCATCCTTACCAATAGTTATGTAGTTTCATTCAAGTTTGATGCTTATGTAGGATATTGATATGTATGAATCTCACCATTGGGCTGTATTTTGATCATATCAAAACCAGTTTGAATACATTTCTCCAATTTAATCCAGCAAATGTCCTCTTGCAGATGTTTAGATTCAAGAATTTTTTATCGATATCTCTGTTATATGTTTAGATGAGACTCAACAGGTAGGTTCCACAAGAACAAATTCACTTAATTTGTCGCAATTTTTTTCGAAGTGGATCAGTTATCCGCGATATTAGGTTCAAAGATCTAGTCATCCTAACCAACTTAACCAATAATTGTATATTTTCATTCAACTTTGATAGTTATGTATGGTATGCAGTTATTGATATATACATATGAACCCTCCACATGGATGTATTTTACGTAGTTTTTTTTTTCAATTTCAAACACCATGGACACACATGAACACTTCTGTACGCATTTACAGGGTCGTTACCGTCACTGTGTCGGCACATGTGTCGACAGATGTATCGGTACTACGCATATATACAGCGTCGTTAGCATCACTATTGCGGCACATGTGTCGGCACCATGTAGGAATTTACACACATTTTGCAAGAGGGGGACCATACACTGCCGGATGCATTAATACCTACCCAACCTAACCTCACCTATAGAACAACATCCCTTGCTGTTGATACAAGATATTTTATGTGCATCAGCTTCGTGGTATGTTAAGTTAAAAGAAGTAATTATCAAAAAAAACTAACCTAACCTAACTTATGTACGGTTTTCAGTCAATGTTGTATACGATGCATAATAGATAGCTCCACTTATCTCTACATTTTGATCTATCCTTTGCAGCTTTGATAACTTACACCTAATTATTTCTACTTCACGGTCAATCTCGACTCATATATGTTGCCAGAGGTGTCAGATTTTCAATCTTAGATGGATTGAATGATACAAGTAATTCATATTTGTTTCCATCATACAAACGGGCTCTTCATCTCATACTAGATCTACCACATTTTTTTCGTCCATATCTCCTGACACTTCATCCTTTGACGATTTGCACAGTTGATCTGCCATTTTCTTTCCAATAATTTTTCATACTCTTCACGATAACAGCGTTTCAAAAGACTCCACACGTTACTCGTGGATTTATGTTTATTCAATTTTATTTCTTGCTGCCAAAGTGTACAGACCCCCACTACCCCATTTCTTTCGAACAATCGAGGACTCAAGCTATAACCCATCCTTCCACAACAAAATCCCAATATTCTCATCGGACTCTGATTTATATCTCACCATTTGGTCACACACATACATCATTTATCCTGAGATAGGTTTATGGGTACCGTTGCACCCCTTGAAATATATTCTCCTACCGTCTTCAACAATATAAACAATAATATTAACAATTTAATTTAGTATTTTTTTTATTGTTTTTTATCAGTTTTAATTACAGATCTTGCTGGATGCATCAATGTTTATGCAGTCTTGTATCAACGTGGTGCGTACATTTATCCGTACCCATCATCACTTTGTAGCAGTCTCCTCGCAAATTCCTTCATATAGTCCAGCATATCTTTGATATGAATACGGAAACCTGCTCCATCCCCGTATCGCCATAAATGTAGATCCCCGCATTTCCATAATTGTTCTTCTTCTTCTTCTGTGCGACCTTTAATTATTCGAATCTTATCCAATTCAATGTACCTCCAATCTTTAGCCGAAAGAAACTCCATCATACGCTTAAGATTTTCTTCACTCCCTAGATAGAATTTAGTTTCCACTAACCCAACTTTCTTACATGTGTGGAAGTCTCCTGCTTGGGACATATCAATTTCAAGATATACCTTCTTATTCTCTTTAAACTCTGTTACATACGACTGAAATGTTTCGAAATCAGTCACCCAAATCCTGTTTTCTTTATTGTCCTTCCATATATGGATAATAGTTCCCAATCTTGTGATTCTTGTTCTCCGCATTTGTAGATAATTGATATCTCCATCGCTTGTCAATATATTTCCTCGAACCATGCTA
The DNA here is from genome assembly GCA_016164225.1 of Gammarus roeselii. NCBI lineage: Eukaryota > Metazoa > Arthropoda > Malacostraca > Amphipoda > Gammaridae > Gammarus > Gammarus roeselii. The sequence goes on from SDVV010004546.1 coordinate 9,748, forward strand.
AATAATATTCGGAAATTTTTTCATCCAACACTCGTGAACAAATTTTTGAGATGTGAACATCCATTTTTATTTATTCTGAGACGATACCCCAACTACGCTTGTTCTTCAAGTTTCACTGACTCCATTCTCGGCGTGCAGATACCTTTTATATCTTGATTACATGATACATCTTGCAAAACATTAGGCCCATCATCGCTCACCGTGGTCAACATGAACGTATGTATGTACGTGTATAGAGCTGTATACGTACGTGCATGTGTATATTCGAGCGTATGTACGAGTACATGTATTGAAAAGAAAAAAAATACATATATGACATATTTTCAATACAATTTAAAATTTTCAAAAAGAAAACAAATCAACGCCCGGACAAAGCCAAATCATTTTATTAATGTGAAAACTTGGCTACTAAAGAAAGGTCCTGGCGTCGATTTTTTTCTTATTGAATTTTTTTAATTGTATTGAAATTATGTTATATATGTATTTCTTTTATTTTCAATACATGAACACGTACATATGCTCGAATATACACATGAATATATTTCCCTAAAAACTCAAAGGCTGAGCGAGGAATTGCATACATTGTGTCAGACGGAGGTAACATCGAAATTGTTGAAGTAGATAGGATGATATATTTCAGAGGTACAACGCTACCTATAAACCTAACTCAGGGTAAATGCTGTATATGTGTGACAGAATGGTGAGATATAAATCAGAGTCCGATGAGAGAAAATACTCAGTCGATATTGGGATTCTGTTGTGGATGTAATGGGGTGATGGGGGTCTGTAAACATTGCCAGAAAGAAATAAAATTGAATAAACATAATATGACGAGTAACGTGTGGTGACATTTGAAACGCTGTCATAGTGAAGGGTATGAAGAAAATATTGGAAAGAAAAAAGATAGACTAACTGTGCAAGTCGTCAGAGGATGAAGTGTCAGGAGATATTGACAAAAAATGTGGTAGACCTAGTAGGAGATGGAGACCCATTTGTAAGATGATGGAAGCAAATATGAATTACTTGTAACAATCATTCCATTTAAGATCGAAAAATCTGACCTCTCTGGTAACATATTTGAGTCGAGATTGAATGCGAAGTAGAAATAATTAGGTGTAAGTTATCAAAGCTGCAAAGCATAGAACAAAAAATGGAGAGTCAAGTGGAGACATTTGTTATGCATTGAATAATAAACTAGTGACTGAATATCGTACATATGTTAGGTAAGGTTAGTTTTTTGATGATTTACAAGTTCAGAATTGGATTCGTGTATCATACTGCAAAGGATTGATCAAAAATGTAGAGATAAGTGGAGATATGTAATATGCATCGTAAAAAATCAAGGACTGAATACCGTACATAAGATAGGTTATGTTAGGTTTTTGATGATTTACTAGATCAGAATTGGATGTGTGTATCAAACTGCAAAGGATTGATCAAATGTAGGGAAAAGTGGAGTTAGGTTAGGTTGCGTAGGTATTATTGTATCTGGCAGTGTATGGTAACCCTTTTGAAAAAATGTGTGTAAGTGCCGACATTGTACTGACATCGACCGTGTATACGCCTTCATTACACCAGCATATGCCGGCATATGGCGGGATCAAACCGTGAATACAGCTACATTATACCGGCATATGACGGCATATGCCGGCATATGCCGGCATATGCCGGTGTCAAACCGTGATAAAATGGATGAAAAATCTCGAACGTTGAAGGAAACCGAAATATCAAATGGGGTAATGAAAGGATGTCAAGTATAAGAAGTGTAAAATCGCAAAATAAAAATTTAATGTATATCTGACTTTGTTTTAAAATGATTGGTAATGAAACATGAGAAGAGAGAATCATGTCTCCTATGATTGTAAAAACTCCGAACTCTCTGGTAACATATATGACTCGAGATTGATTGCGAAGTAGAAATAATTAGGTGTAAGTTATCAAAACTGCAAAGAATAGATCAAAATGTAGAGTCAAGTGGAGATATGTATTATGCATCGCATAAAACATTGACTGAATACCGTAGATAAGTTAGGTTAGTCTAGGATAGGATGATTACTTTGTTTACCATAACATAGCATGAAGCTGATGCCTATTGAATATTTTGTAACAAACAGCAAGGGATGTTGTTCTATAGGTTAGGTTAAGTTGCGTAGGTATTAATGCATCCGGCAGTGTATGGAAACCCTTTTACTAAAATTTGTGTAAATGCCAACATTATACCGGCATCGACCGTGAGTACGCCTACATTATGCCAGCATATGCCGGCATATGCCGCCAATCCGTGATAAAATGCATGAAAAAATCCCGAACGTTGAAGGAAACCGAATTACAAAGGCATATGGCGGTATCAATCCGTGATAAAATGCATGAAAAAATCCCGAACGTTGAAGGAAACCGAATTATCAAATAGGGCAAAGAAAGGGTGTCGAGTATAAGAAGTGTAAAAATTGCCTAATAAAATCGAATGTATATATGATTTTGTTTCAAAATTATTGGTAATGAAACATGAGGAGAGAGAATCATGTCTCAAACGTTTAAGTGCTAGGAGAATTATGTATACATCGGAAATCTGCGGGAATATAAAGAATGGAAATGTTGATAATAGCAAGAAGAAATCTGAAACGATTCGATGTCATAAACATGTAACAGTAATTAAAAAATCAGCGTCCATAAAAAGCTCGCTGAAGATAGAAAAAAAAAGGTTTGTTCACAAGGATAGGAATACAAGTATTGCATTCACTTCTCCCAAAGGTCGTCGTTTATCTAAAATGTGTACTAAGGGCGTTAGTCTAGAACACCAATATATCGGAGAAAAAAGCGCACCCAGATGATAAATCCTACTTCGATATGACGAGTAGACAGCTTCAGGTGAGGACTAAATATATGTCATTGATAAAGAACCCACAGACTGTCATTGGTACCAAGGATCAAGATAACACAAGAGAGGGAGGTCGAAGTCATTACTTATGTTTCGTCAAGATGCTCCCGTCGAATTTTCGGCGTGAAAAAGTTATGTTTTCCTATAAATGATATCCCATGTATATATATGTATATATAAATATGTCAGAATCTATTATCAGTGAAATAATATAACTAATAAATCTTTGTTTGCAATATCCTAAATTTAACTCGAATGATTAGCATTTGAAAATGCACTAAAAACGCCTCCTGCCTAACGTTGAAAATGTGATAGATAATAAGAAAATTGAAGTTATACACAGCTACCTAAGCTATCGTAGATATATATCTCATCAGGTGAAGGGTAGCCAAAACCCTAAATGCTCTAGGACCCATCCATCCAGCAAATCGTCTTCTAAACGTTAAAGTATACATTTACACGCTGCCAACCCGCTCCTAAAAAACTGCTACGCCATCGGCCCCGAAACAGTCATCATGATCCTCGAGCAAAAAAATATCCGAATGGTTCATCCACTCCAAGTTGGATTCTTCATGCTTGAAAAAGCAAAAGCAAAAGTCTACTGCTTCTTCTATGACACACTGAAGCCACGCTACGGTGACAACGTCTCGCTCATCTACTCGGACACTGACTCGTTGCTGATCCAGTTCGAAGGCTTGGCCGACATTGAAGCGGAAATGCGCCAAGCACCCTTGGCTGAATACATGGACTTCTCCAACTATCCCAAACATCACCCCTTGTTTGATGAATCCAAGAAAGGACATCTAGGACTACTGAAAAGCGAAACAGCCGATGACTACCAGTGTGAAATCATCTGCTAACAACCCAAGTGTTTACAGCATGTTGCTTGAGTCCAACGCAACAAAATCGGCTGCTAAAGGTGTCAATTACCAGACACAAGCCAAAATCAAACATGACCAATACAGAGATATACATAACCAGAAAACATACACACACTTTGACACAATACACATAATTCGTGAACAAGCATGCCAACTCCAAACTGTACGCACTATCAAAAACTGCCTCAGTAAATTTGAGAATAAGCGCTACTATCTCGACGCATGCACAACTCTTGCCTATGGCCAACCGGACATTCCCAAAAAAATCCATTAAAAATAAATCTACCGTCACTAAAAAGAGGGAGCGATGTGCCTTGGCTAATGAAATTGATGAAGAAATGGATTTAACATGGACGAGACGCAAGCCGGGTGAGACCGTCTTTGGCGTATGTAGTCGACTTAATGATGAAAGTACGTGTACCTCAACAGGTTTTATCTTGTAAATGATCATAAAATTTAAATAATCCTTGTATGCTCTTATGTATATAAAATATAAAAATTATAATAATAAACTTGTCTCATTGTTCACCAAAATAGGCCTTTGAAAAAATATGCATTGGAAAGAACTTTAACGAAACCCATATAAAAACAATGTAAATGATTCTATGTAAATCAAATAAATATATATATAATTGACCATGATTGATTGTCCGCCTATAATATGTTTTGCAAACATGCGTGAATGTTGTGCCAAAACCCTAAAATTGTTCGCCTAAATGTTCATCTTATTCCATTAATATATATGTGTAAATAAACCTTGTTTCATTGTCTAAAAAAAAAATTATCCGAAAAATTACGTGAACGTATCTGCAACTGTTTGTTTCTTAATATTGGATCTTGACAAATCTTTGAAAATATATACATTAAATGCGATAAAGCGAGTGGATTTAATCAATAATATCAATCATACAATACAAAATATCATGTATAAACAATGGCTTCTATTCAAATGAGTCATTCAATAACAAACATAGTAATATATATCATGCCATCCTACCGTGCGAAATATTCCAAAACAATCATATACAGCATCGACAAGACCTAATAACGTACATCTATATAATCCGTACGTAAGCAATCTATAATGAAAGCAACCAGATACCGTAAGGAAACTGAAATTTTCCCGTATGGAAAACTAACCTTTGTGTGACCGCACATCCAGAGATAAAATTGCTAATTGTCATAGCTAAATACCACTTGCGGTTGAACTATACCAATCGCTTCTACTTGCGTTTTGGACACCGCCTGACTCCGGTCAACCCCTCCCCTCTTCCCTACCCGTCCCGGGCAGTCTCTATGTACCATCAGTAACTCACTTGACCTCAAGAGTAATTGTCTTAACATATAACTAAATTTTCCGAGATATACAGCGACTAAGTCAGACACACTAACAAATAGCATACATCCTAAAAAATACATCGGCCAACTCACAAAAAAAACATGCGTTCCTGGTATCTCTATGTACCATCAGTAACTAACTTGACCACAGGATGAATTTGTCGTAATATATATCTATAATGTCCGAAAAAATACAGCGCTTGAGTCAGACACATTAACAAATAACATACTTCATAACAATTACATTTGAAAATAGGTTCAAAGATCTAATCCTATATCTAATTCCTTCACATCTTTGTCTTGTAGTTCCTAACTAAGACCCATCTAATTCCTTCAGTAGGCCGTCTTGCTCACCCTTATTATCGCCTATCTTATTCCTTCACATCCGCGTCTTGCACCTCCTAATCAACGCCTGTCTAATTCCTTCACAAAGCATATATGTAGTCCCTATCTCCAGGGCTGTTTTTGTAGCCCCTATCTCGCGCGACTGACTCCCCTCCCCTATCATCCGGGCATATTCATCGACAGGGTTCCCAGGGCATATTCGTCGACAGGGTTCCCAGGGCATATTCGACGACAGGGTTCCCAGAGCATATTCGACGACAGGGTTCCCAGGGCATATTCGTCGACATATATACTACTCATGAGTCTCAAAGAGTGAGTAGCTATTAAAAGTTGGGCTCCTGTTCACTGATGACCTAAGTAAACTACTACAACAATGAGCAGCTTATCGCATAACCTGTCTAACAAACCCATGGAACTTAAGATCGACGTCCACAAGAACGTACATAATTCACGTTGAACATGGATGAACTCCAAAATGACAACCAAAGAGTGTAAACCACCTCTACACCAGGACGCCTGCATCCAGTAAATCGTCTTCTAAGACGATACACTATACATTTGCTAGGTTCAATGACGACATTCCACATAGATATAGTACGGACTTACACCTCTTAAAGATACATTCCCATGATTATCGTAGAAAAAAAAATACAACAACATGAATAACTAGAAAAAATAGCTAAATAAGATGCTCTACTCTGCTATAATTCACATTAAAATTGTTCTACATTGGGTATCCACTATAGTAAATTGGTCTACTTATACAAACAGGCATAAGCAGAACGAGGTTCTTGCCTAGAGGACTCTCTAACTCCTCCTAAATATTGAAGAATGGTCCTACAATAAACATACAATACCCCAACAGTAAGACCGAGTTTGTAACAAATAGGATCTTCTATATCTAAAATAACCACGTCAAATATTGTGCCAGGATATAAGAAGATTTATAAAACACTAAAAATAAACAACATGTAACTAAATTATACCTGAAATAATGTTCTATATTGCAGATACACACGTAATATATCCTAATATTCCGTTCTTGTTTAAATAACCAACAGATTGCATTGAAGATGGGAACTGTACAGAGAACATACAAAACTGAACGAAAATATACTAAAATACTCGAGTCATACCAAAGCAAGAAGATTAATTCTCTACCATACCCAAAACATACATTAAAAACGTGAGGAACGAGAAAGAACAAGCATGTAATCAAACAAACAAGTAATGTGTATTAGATACCAAGACATACGAGCGATATAACTGAAACCTATAGTAAATGATGTGGAATAATTCTACGTATATACGGTATAGTAAATGCAAAATCTGATTAAATTAATCTCAACTCAGTCCAAAACAGGGTAAAATTAACATTTCTTTAACTAAATTAACCACGGCTAAATCGTAACAGAATATCATATATACACATGAAAAACATAATGATGCAATACCCTGCCAATTATGCCTGAAATAATATGGAAGATGCTAACATAAAATATCCTATGATGCCTAAACTGTATGAGATAACAGATCAAAATCCCGAAAACAATACAAAATCAACATAAATCAACCGATCATTACTAAGTATACATAACACAATCTAATAACTTACAATAAATCCATAACGATCAGGCATTCTCGCTAATGGAACACCGCGTCAATGGAACACCGATATATCTTGTTAAAACCCTGGATAATGCAATATGGGGTAGATAGAATCTCGTAACGAAGATACATCATCCCCAGAAAAAATCATACATTAACCCGCAAACTACCTGACTAATAATCCATACTATTCCTATTGATATTATATACATATGAAATAAATAGATGGAAAACACAAAAAACTGCCTAAAATTCAATATCAGGTTGGTACCATACAGGGTCGATCGAACACTAAGGCTGCAAATTGAGTTATAAGACATACTTACCACACAAATCCTTTTACCAGTATATATAGTGATAAATGAACAAAACAGACCAAATATCCCAACCTCAACCGCTACGAATCCACCAATAAACCATCGAATGAGTCAATTATTCCCTTAATTAGATATCAATACAAACATAAATGTCCTCATAGAAAATATATAGAATTATAATCCGGACATTAATGTACAACGAAACATTTACTCACAACGTAGCAAACGTGCCACGGAAACCAATTTATAAAACAAAGAACAGGCATGAGCAAACTCACCTAATTTTCCAGGAGCGCATCCAACTTTCTGTCTATGGGGTTCCTTTACTGCACCCACACCTCTCCCAGACAATTTGATATAACACTATTCATACAAGAATCGAATGAATATATATAACGAGCAACAGTTAGTGACCAAATATACACCACTACAACCATATCCAAAAAAACATATATATAAATACAATTAAGATCAAAAATACAATATACAATACAATATAAACAATTATTTGTGATTTATACCGAGTATCCCGATGCAAAACCAAGGTGGATTAATTAGCGAGATATATAGTTGTGGGCTATAGAACATCGCCTACTTACATAGCATTTGAACGTGTGAGAATGGGTGGGTAGTCGATCGGTGTCGATGCTCTAATCGGCATACCAATCTCGTCATCCAACATGCCTTGGCCCTCGTAAGGAACTTGAGCAATATAATTTATGTTATGTATCACGGGGACGGGGTAATCTCACCTGGAAACCGTCTATCACTAAACAATGATCGTTAATATTAACATAACACGGGTTGCGAATGAGGGGTAAAATTTATCTAGAAATGGTAAGGTATCATCAATACTTTCGTCATTGATTTCGTCGAGTAACTCAATTACCAGCTGTATGTCGTTCTTATTATCGTTCAATAATACTGAATCATCCAGATTGTCTGCTAGAGCCTGCCTAGTGTGAAAGTCAACCATACCGTCATCCACAAGTTGGCGAGACACTTCTAGTGGTACTGGGTCTGGCTATACGGGCCCCGAAGGCGGGGCACAGGCGACTCGCATTACACCATGCTAGTACTGGCCGAATGCTTGCCAGGGCATGCGCATGCTCCAGTCTATTGGCTGGCTCCAAGCGTTGCTGGACACCGCAGCAGCATTGCACTACTCAGGTAGTCTGGACATTGCACCATACTAGTACTCCCACCCATGTTCGCAGCGGGGAGATGGTGGTCACTCACGGAGAAATGCAGGTTTCCGATAGATTTTGTTATCCAAGTCAATTGATAACGGGATAAAATCGAATGTCAAGGCCTAAAACAAACCAATATTTTGTATGACTGCATCTAATTACGATAATTTATACCCAACACTATATCAAATTAGATCAATTTATTGCTGATAAACTTATAAATCTCCCGTAATCATTCAAAATCGCTACCAAATATCTGCAACTAAAATATGTGTGGAACATTGACATTTAATACCGCATGCAGAGTAGTAGGTAATTGTAACTACTAGAATTAAACTATGAATCTATGTTTGATTGTTATATTTATTTAAAGCCATGTAATGAGTCACATTAGAACCCCTTATGCCTACGCAATCGAATTGCAATTATACCGTAAACGGGATCCTATATTATATATAACTCTTACAAAACATACATCTATAACAACTCAATTGATACCAACACACAGCTAACCCACATAATACACAGTACACCTGGCAATACCCTGACACAAAACCCTATTATAACGCGTTCATCTTCAACCCTACTACGGCAACCCTCACCCACGCGGGCCGTTTCGGAGTACTAGCAAGCGGGCTGTTTTGGAGTACCAACACGCGGGCCGTTTTGGATTACTTATAGCTACTCATAGTTTAATCATTCACTGATGCGAATAGAGATGTATAAACACATGTGGATATGTGCTGTTCGACTCGTCAGCATCATACGAGAAGAAAATCCAACTTCATGCGATACGCTAGCAAATTTAGGCAGATGGACATTGAATGATATAAATGATTTACAATAGCAAGACTAGACAGTGATGTTTCGACGACAATGTGTGTATTTTTAACATAAAGGGAACATATTTATAACATAAAGGGAATTAAAATGCATATATTGAGATATTTTATAAACAGTTGTTGAATGTTGAACGTTAAATAGTTATCCAGTGTGCAAACATCTGAACACATAGCATTAAAGCATAGTTTAAAAAAATCGATACTGCGAGTACTTGAAGCAACGTAAGAAAACTTCCGAGTAATTTCTCGTTCTCCAAAACTATCGTCGGTTTACGTCAGTTAACCGAAAAATTAATAGAATCATCGTTTTCTATGATCCATCAAACACCGATACCTAAGATACCGAGTCCTGGAGTTTACCATCACTTATCCGGAATTATCTGGTTTGGGTTCACTGCAAGGCAGGAGGTAGACCGGCAGTAGGTAGACCAGAACCAACTGCACGGCAGTAAGGAGATTAGTTGATATAGGTTGTCTTTGCGCTCCGAAACAAGCAGGTCAGGAAGTGTTCTATAATATATAAATCACTGAGCCCAGAGATGCGTTTCATGCAAATAGACCCCTTTCCCTTTTTGGGGATGGCTTGTGTTTTTCATGGGAGTATTTTGTATTCATAGCACATTCATAGGGATAGTATGGTTTAATAGTTAGGCAGGTTCTAGAGGTCTCATCTTGTCTAATTCACTCTGTGGTTATATGTTCGATTTCGCTCTTCAATATCTACGTTTAATTTTTTTTCTGCAGTAACTAAATTGTTTGAGGTAAGATCTAGCTAACCTCACCCAATTAAACTCATCTACCCAAACCTATCCTAACCAACCATTATGTATTATTATTAGATTTTTTCATGCATGTATGTGTAACTTATTCATTAATTTTATGCTTCATGCATATCTAATCTACCTTGCCTCAATATTTTTCACGCATTTTGTCAAT
>SDVV010004547.1:0-20081 GCA_016164225.1 Gammarus roeselii
CACTTTCACTGTGAACCAATCACTCACCTCGCTTCCCACTCTGACACATGCTCGGCTGTCAGCATAGAAACTCTGCACTGCTTTCAACAGTTGTCCGCGCACTCCACAACCGTCTGCCCCACCTGGCATCAGCGTCCCTTTTGGCTCTCCTCACCTCTTTTCTCCTCTCTTTGTACCTTTCACAAGCCACCTCCGTCTTCACCTGCAACCACTCCTCAAACGCACATCTTTTCCGTGCCACCGCCAGTTTGACCTCCTCGTTCAACCACTCGCAGCCTTTCCTCCTGCACCCGCCAACACGGCGCACACCACACACCTTCTTCGCACATCTCAGCAACGCATCCCTTAACGTCTCCCATTCTTCCTCCACATCTCTCAGATCCTGTCCTCTCACGTTGTCATTTTCTTCCGTCTGGAAATAAGTTCTATATAATTATAAATACACGATTCTGAAGGTCGTAAATTGTCTATCAACATACCATTGATATTAAGCTTGGATAGTTGAATATAGCAGGCATAGCATTAAATCGATGTTTCCTGAATCAGATAATTGGTGGTTGTCAGCAACTACACCTCCACGGATTTATGGGCTTGTGAGCCTCACTCACGACTGGCGCCGCATCAAGCTATCTTCAGGAAGAAAACACATGTACAAAATATATTTCCTATCATGAAAGGTGGATGGGCACCGTTAATCAAAAAGTTACCTTCGTTAACCGGTAATCATTGATTAACGGTTGACGAAGGTAACCGGTAATCCAATCTCCCTTCATGCAACTCTCACGTTGTCATAATCTTCCCTCAACGCTTGTTGAAACTCCTCGGCTCTACTTCTCACATTCAGTCCACTTACTTCATTACCTCTTTTCCTCCTCGCACTCGTTTGTTGCCCTTCCACTTCTGCTCCACTTTTAATCTACCTTCCACCAGCAGATGGTCAGACACTCCTCCACCCTCTCCTCTCAACACCCGCCCATCCAACAGCCTCCTCACAGGGTAAACTGAACTATCCCCATCGTTCCCCTCCTGCAAAACATCGAGTCAACATTAGCTCTAACAGAAATCCTGGTCCCATGTAAGGTCATCCCTACGCGCGTCTTGTTGATATGATGCTGTGTGACTAAATGACAGGAACACGCTTGAAGTAAAGATGCTCTTGTGTCTACAGTTACGTAATTGTTATATTCGTGTTGCGTGTTTTAACCAACACCCAACTCAATAAGTTGGGTGTTGAAGCTCTAGACCGTTTTCATGTATCAGCAATACCACGCCACCACTTCTCCCCTCCCCTAGCCTCATTACGCTTCCCGACATGCTCGTGACAGTGGGTAATGGGGATTTTAGCCACGGTGTACACCACCGCTGGTGAAAATCGGTGGTAAGCAGCATCAGAAACGTAGAAGGGACTCTGGTGGCTCGGCTCTACGCATGCTGTTAATTAAGAGACGGAAGTGCACTAATACCAAAGCAGTGGTGATTGTACTACTTGGATCTAGAGATGTCCGTGATGAGTAGGGTCATGTGGTGGTGGTGTAGTGTTGCGGGTGCCCAAAAGCTGTTGTTGCCCGACTATGCTTGTTGTTTCAGGAGTGATAAATTTGGCGCTGTGTTAATGGTTTATGTGGTCCTTGATCTTGATGATTTTTAGTGTTTATTGTCCACGTGATCATTGGATGCGCTTTTTATTGTGGCTGTAATGAGTCTTACAGTCGTGTTCTGAGAGTGTTGAAGCCCAATGTAATAGCTGGTGCCCAGCCGGAGCCCGTACAATTCTTGTTAACTATTTTTATAAAAAAAATGCTACAGGTAGTTTACATGGGATTACCACAAGTATTTTATTTTTAAGAACTACTGTATGTAGTTCTTATATAAAACTACTTCAAGTAGTTGTAATAGAAGTATAATAAATATTCTCACACGATTGCCGATCACAAACGCAACGCTGACTGACATGGCGGGATAATGACAATGGAAAACGTAATATTAGAGTTTATTGTGCATCGAGTAGGATTAAGGAAGGTAGAGGCCATCCCCCTCCCCGCCCTCTCGCACACACCATCAGTACAAAGTGACGTTTCGAACTTTACCATCGTCATAGAGTAAAGGTGCTATGTACAATACAAAATATAGCTTTGTTTTTAGAGTTAGAAGGCCTCGTTCATTTTGTGTACAAACGGTTTTGTTTTCACATTTTTCACAAGGTATCATAATTTTTTTATTCGTTTACAGTTTATTCTAAGTGTCGTCTGTACGATGCATTTAATTAATTAGCTTATTGATGTGTTTGCCTTCTTTATCTTAAAAATATGTACAACTCTTCAAAGCACGAAGTAATCAACACCGCGTAAGGCTCATCCGTTCGTATGAGAGAATGTCACACATCTGACAATTATTTGCAAAGTTGTTAATCTACTAGAAACAAGTTTTTGCTGAGATGCTCCTGACAGCTACACACCTAATGCAGACAAGCGACATATAATATCTCTCTCTCCATGGATACACATACAATGCTTCAATACATCATTAATGAGATAATCGATGCTAATATACTGGAAAGTACCTGCCACTTTAAGCTCTCGACAATCATCCAAGATCATGCCAAACACATCTAAGTCTGGATAGCGGGATCAGGTGAACGGCCATCAAGCGCTCTGAAGCATCTGATTGACTGACCAAGAAATTCAGCCTGAAATGCTCGTGTTGGTGCTACGGAGGCACCCGAAACTTTCACCGAATAATGTAAGAGAGCATTCGGCAACGTTTTGTCACATAACGAAGACGAGGGATTTCTATGGCCACAAACCCCACTGAAAGTATAGGCAACGTTTAAAATTAAAGCTAATTAAAATAAGTTTCAACAAGTAAGACTGTGGGTCATTAAAAGCCATCGATAAAATTGTGATGCAGTGTAAATCAAGCCTACTGCAGGACATGTTAATTGCGATACACTATTCAACGGCAATACTCTAAGCTTTAATTACCATCTGGAAAAGGTAATTACACGAAGTAGTTTGACATGAGATCATCCATCATCCCATTGTTGCTAAGCAAGATCATCCATCAAATCACATACTTATTTAGTAGCTACCTACGTCTTGGCCACCATATACTCTTCTTTTATCACATTTTTGAAGAAGTCTGGAATATTCACCATCATTACAACAAGCAAAGTGAGGAGGTTATTGGTCTGCTACAAAAGGACACAACATTGGCATCTGCATTAGTAGTTCAAAGATCAGGGCTACATTTTGAACACGAGACCTCCTTCAATGTCAGTGGTCCCCGCTTCTGTTTTAAACACAATATTTACAAATGAGAAGTTATGGTAACGCCAATCACGGGTAAACAATACTCATAACAACACTTGGGTCACGTCTTGCCGAATACTTGGAGGGCTTTGAATTGCTACACATAAAAGCATCGTTCAATAATAACAGCTTTCAACTTCGAGTATCATAGATTTTCAACTACAATAATGAATATTGAATGTAAATTAACAAGTATTTTGGTACCAAGGAAGAGGTTTATCATTCAAATTATTAGCTAATAAACTATCTGAATAATATTATTTTGGTTTGAAAAATTAAAGTGATGCTGCCTGTATTGCCGTTCAGGCAACTGTTTTGGAAACGGGTGTTTCACAAGATAAACTCTTGGGATCTGGAGACACAAAACACTCGCTTTCCGGAATACGAAGCAGAGTAAATTGCATCCCTTATAGAAGAATAACAAATAAGAAGAGTCTTAGCGGGAAAAAATGGAAGAGATTCAGCTAATGGTACCATAGTTACCAAGCAAACCTTTCGAGAAGATCTAAACGTACTGGTTTATTCGAGGAGAAGGTTAAATAATGTGTTGACGTGAACAGTGTTTGTTGAATTATAGATTGGTGTATTTTTAAATATCTGAGGAACGAGACTATTTTGACTTCCAGCAGCATTTAATTCTTTTTGGCTAAGGTACTCCACGATAAAATTAATTGCCGTCAGTGGGATGCATTAAGACCATTATTCATGTAAAAAAAACATTAGCACGACTCCTAACATTCGAGCAATAACACAATCAAATCCCCATCATGTATGAACGATAGTTCTTAAGGGATCGTGTGTTTTATCGTTCGAAATAAATCGTAAGTGATTATTTTTGCTGCTTCAAAGCTAAGGTCGAGGGTTACCTCGTTTAGAAAACTTGCAAATTTTTACCACAATAAATTACGGTCACGTACAACATTAGGTTTCGAGTTGATCGTAAGCCAAGACTCGTGGTCTCCATTCGCTGAGGTCATGAACGACGTTTCAGTTGAAAAGGATTGCAGTTAAGGAATAACGGAATAGAATTAAAGGTTGCGACTGCGTGAGAGACCAGTAACGTGTTGTCATATTCCGAACCATGAAACCAATACAACCATTGTTATGATCGCTGTTTGTTCAGGGTGTCTACAGTTGTTCGCTAGCTTATTTCCGGCGTCCACCTTCCTTATTGAGGGATGCGGCCTGGCGTCAATATCTTATCGATTAGACCTGAAACACAAATACTAGGGTTGAAGAGTAAATTTGGGCAAGGCTTCCTAAGTCACCATCAGCGGTAACTTGGCAAAAAACTTCGTGATGTTGAACTGTGAGTGACTGAGGACTGTTGATGTTTTGCTTGTGACGTAAACAACACATAGGTGTGTATGGAAGAATAATATCAAATACGAATCAAAGTTCATGATACAAAAATGTTTCAGATAATTTATTGTTTACTCCAGCGTTCAAATAATATACTTGTAAATAATTTAACCGACAATATATGGGTAAACATGAGAAGAAATGTATAAAAAAAAGATGAACTGCATTGATACGTGGATGTGTTGTTCAATAGATTTTCCATCCTTCCCCATGAACAGATGTTTGACAAATACTTTATTAGACGTTAAATCCAATTGAGATAGCCTACTCTGGCTACGATACATTTGACACGTTCTCATGAAGCTGTCAACTAGCGGTCGACGAGCAGCAACAAATTGATTGTAGACAAATCGTTCACTATGATATTTAGCTAGAATAAATTAGTTTGCCTGTAATTTCGTAGCCAAATGTTAGCTATCGTTTGTGACGTTCAAAATTCGTTTTAAACTTTGCAAGTTGTAACGACAGTTGGAAAAATGAAAAAATTGTGTAATAAAATTAAATATTCCATCTAAAAATGTTTGAGTACCACATGATGCGCATTAAAATCTATACAGATACAAAGCAGACTCCCCTAGAAAGAAAGGGGGTGGCCGAAGGCAAGGCGCACCTCACAATCCTCTCATGCACTTAAAACACATACCAAACCTTAGTCCTTTAGCGCTACAGGGTCTGGCCAGGGCCCCGCAATACACACGTAGGATGAGGAGGTTAAAAGTTGACTTTTCCCAAATTTGTTCGGTAAATAGTCACAGGTTGACTAACAGAACAATCATGTCGATAAATATACGGCAGACATCGTCACAGTGTAAATCAAGTTATGTAACTGTTAATCACAGTCACTGTGTGTGCACAAGGAAAATATATAGAATAAAAATGCGAACCTAAAGGTGCACTGATTGGTGTCGACGTTTGACACAGTCTGAAGCAAACTCTTTCACGCAACTGGGTCGAAGTGATGTTGAAATGGTAGTTCACAGCTGTTAGATTCTTTTGGAGTCCATAATGTATGAACAATAGCCAATGTATTTCAAGATGTTGGGAAGTTGATCGCTGGTGCTGCACTTCAGGATGATTAGAACATTGATAACCAATAAAAACAATGCCCTTTCGTGACCGCGATGTTGAAAAAAAACGACGCTGTTATTTAGCATACCCAACATAAGCGATCTAGTTTAGAAAGTAGCCGCCTTATTGGTTGAAAGAGAACCAAGTGAATTGGAGTGCGACCTTAATAGAACGCGAGAGGCTTGAGATTCGAGGGTAAATTTAGCCAACAATGCAATCAAGTAATTCGAGGGAAAATTAAGCCGACAAATAGGTCACGTATCAAGAATTTATCACGTTAGCCACAGTAAAAACTGCACAGGAGGATATCATTTCTTCTTGTGTAGTCCAGGGTGGGCAAAAAAATAAGGCAAAGACTCGTCACCATTTGCGATTCATACCTTTTCAAATTGATGCTCAAAATGTCGACTTCCAAATCCTAATTTGTAGTGTATGGAGTCAGTTCAACTAAAAATTTCTTGTTGTATAACTAAAACTGTCTGATTTTGGACCATCTTTGTTCTGGAGTGATGTGATGTTGTGATGTCAATGTAGCCGTCAGGGTAAATAGTTGAATAATTAACTATCGGGATTAGCATAAAAAGTCTGGGAATAGTCACCATGAAGGGAACGTTGTAGTCAAGACTTTTAGTTTAGGGAAGTAAAAAAATTGTGAAGTTGAAATGAAATACACTATTTGTTCTGAGAGCGAGGACTCTCCTTATTTGAACACAGAGGAAATTTTATAAGACGTTCAACTTACATGCAAATTTATTAGTTTTCACGCTATTGCGGTTACATAAAGCTCCAAAATGACAGAAAAAATGTACAAAAAACTTAGCTCATTGTCGACTTTCGAAAATATCAAATAATTTAATCCTACAACAGAGATAGTGCAAATTACCATAAAATACATCGAGAAGGCCCAATATCAATTAAATAGGTATAGAAGAAGTAATGCGGAGGCCTCCACAAGAGTAGACTGTAGGAAGCCTCACGAAGCCAGCTACACCAATAAGATCTACAGACGGCCACCAAACACTTCGGATGAGACTTATCTCAAAGCGCTCCAATCAAGATATGCACACGTGAAGTATGTAGAATTGGTAACTAGCGGAATAATACACTGGTGGAAGGGCTGTCAAATGGGCAAGAGGATATATTTCTGCAAAACCGAGCCACAACACAATTATGTACAAATACATATACAATTTCAGCCCTTTTCGCGGTAGAAGGATACCGAAGTTGGGAAGCCCTCGGCCCAAATTGAGTGCCCTTAAAAAAACTAGTTTCTGACGCGTGTCATTGATTGGAAACCGTTCTAAGTACGGGATAGCTCAGTCATAGCTTCACCATTAACCAGAATAGTTAACGTATGTTGGATACGGTTACTACGATTCTCATGGTATACTTAGTGGTCGAAGTTTTATTTGGTCTCCTTAATTCAGTATCGAGTAACTCGGATGTACAGCAATGAAAGAAAGCATAATAACATGGGTTCGTCAGTAAATTCATTCAGCAAGTGAAAACGCAATCTTTGCGTCTGTGTCAAGGGCGTGATAGCTAAGCTGTGACCAAAGAACTTTCGGTTAATCTTCTTGCAATGTCCGGGTGAAAACTACTCGCCGAAAAAACGGTTTGCTAACGAGACTTGCTGAGCGTATTTGTGAATTGCATGTCCACTTAGATCTAACCAGGTAATAAAAACAAATGCATTCTACAAAAAATAGTCGATATTTTGATTGTGAGAGAACAGTTGCCATTCATTAGACAAAATGAGAAGAAGAGGGAATGACAAGTTATTCTACCTGAAGTTTACAGCCTTAAAATGAAACAATCTTTCAAAGCGACAGCGAGTGGTCACAATCTGATTACGTAAATGGTAAATACAGAGCACTCGAACAGGGCGAGAAAGATGAAAACGGTGAAGCCTATTGTTGAATGAACGATAATAGTCAGTCGTTGCACACGTCAGATGCAGATACAGACGCAAGGCCGAATACCCTCAGCGAGAGGGTGGCCGACGGCAGGGCGCACCTCACACTACTTAGCCCTATTACGCTAGAGAGTCCGACCGGAAGACCACGCATCACACACTCTGGGTGATGAGTGCGGTCCGAGGTCAGGGTCAGCAGCAGGGCCCGACAGTGTGACTGGTTTACCATGCTGCGTCATAATGACCGGGCTCCCTCCACCCACGACCATCCCGTTTCTCAACAAGATGCCAAGGGCGGAAAAGCACATCAAGGCATTGTCAAAAATCATCCATTCACAATCATTCTCCACTCCCGCCTATTCATTGCACAGTCAGATGCGAACTGAAGCAATAGGCCGGTTGATGCCTTGGCTGTTAGAGTACTTCGAGTATGGTGGATATGCCCTTCATTAGCAACTTGCTCGATTATATTTTCAATTGATCTTGTGATGATTTCCCTGATTGATGAATGGAGAGCTTCACGTTATTCCGATAGGAGTATTAAGAACAGTAAACTTAGAGTAGCTATGGAGAATAAACTTAAGGAATGTACAATAAAAAAATGTATCGCTAAAATTTTGTAAGAGACAGGCATTTGGTAGTGGATACCCTTCGCAGTGAACAAGTTTAAAATGGAAGCAAATTAGTTAATGTCACGAGGTTCAAGTCGTGTTGGAGCAGCTAGAACACAAGAAGCAGTTCATAAGCGCAAATTGGTGTGACATGAACGGAGAGTCGCTGTGCAATTAGAGACAATTTCGGGGATTTACGATCAGAAAATTGTCACACAGTAGCTACTCAAGCCACGCCAAAAAAAAAAAGAGTGCCACAGTATATCTGCTAAAAAAAAGAGTGCCGAAGTATATCTGCTGTTCCTCCAGCACCGACTAAAAGGCGTTCGTTGATGCATTTATAATTTTCAGCATTGATCGATTTTGACTAGCAGCAACATTCAGTTCATTCCATGTCCAAGTGCTAATTTCACCATGTTACAGTTGTGACAGCACAGGTGTGACTGTCTTTGACAAGATCTTTCGTTAGAGTGAAACGTCCTTTACGCTGCGAATGTCAAAGGCATGCACGGGGTTAACTGTTCCAAGATCAGTTGCGTTAAATTCCGTCTATGTGGAAATTTAGCTATGAGATGTAAAGATCAAGTTACAGCTTCTAAGTCATTGACAATGTAGATCCCAACGGTTGGGCAATTCAAAACCCACTAACCATTAATCGCAAAAATGGAATACTACGAACCAGGGTTGGGAAAACACCAACCCTCTGAGGAATGCCAATAAATTTAGTCAACATAAAATCTAAAATCTCATTAGTCAAGGGGCAAAGTAAAGCTTAACTCCAGCCAATAACTTCATCTACTCTCAAAATGTCCAAATAAAACACAAACATCAAAGTCATCATTCAAAGATTACATTTCATTAAAGCGCCAGTAAAATCTGAAGAAATAAATTACTTTACGTAACTATGTTGTTCGATTGTTCATATTGAGGCATCTGGAAGCTTTCTTATCTACACAACATGACCAACGCTTCAGACATGACGCAAGGCAAAGACTTGGTTCTATGAGTCGGGACATATCCTCGATAGTTGGCTACGTCTCAATTAATCACGACTTTATGAAGATCAGGTATTGAGAACATGGCACCGTTCGTGGCAATTCATCACTGTAAACCCGTCTTAAGAACGAACACAATGTTGTCTTTCAACTATCTAGCTAAACGTCACTAAACTGCCGAGAGCTCTTCTATCTACATCTCATCGAAGAAATTATTCTTTGCCGGACCCAACTACTTAGTGCATATCTACCGAGGGCGTTCGCTAACATACCTAAAACTAGATATATGGTACACGTATCTATGTACAGATGCTTCGCAATGCATCATCATAGGTAATGATATTTGCCTTTACAGTTTTGTGCTAACACTGCCAGCATAAGAAGAGGCTTCCTGTAATACATTGTTTACAAAACAATTGTTGTGTGGTAATTGCTTCACAACTGTTTTCTATAACTTTACTCAACGATGTAGATACCTAGGTACACTTAATACTAGTTTCTTAGAAGTATTTTGAACCATCAACATTGCCCCTAAACTTTGCATAGCTTTCAAGCAGAAAGGTTTCATAACAAGTTTGCTGGCGCATTTCTCCGTTAGTTTTACTGCACGACGTGTTGGTAACTGCCCTTAGAGTACCACGTTTAATCACAGGCCTTACTGAATACAGTTTTTCGTGAGATTTCCTAATAGTTTCAATCCCATATGCTGCAAATTCCAGGTGAGGTCAACGTTAGCAAATTTAGATGACAATTAGGGGAGCAGGAAAGCTGAAATACAAGGGCCGACACGACTTGGTGTAGCAGTTTGTTTCCATGAGAGCGTCGGGCGGCGTAACGCCTCGTATTTTCATCCTTTCCAATTGATGTTTCAAGCTTGTCACAGATACGTTGTGAACTAAGTCTTCTTCATTAGCTTTCTAAAATATTTACCACAAGAAAAATCAGAGCCAGTTATGACCACTAGTAGGTAAATAATAACAGACAACTATGCTTTAAAAAAGACTGAGTTCTCGAGTGGCAGAACACAAGTCAGATATCGTCACACTAACACCATCATTACACCGCTGATGTCAATGACACCCATTCTGACGGAGTTTACTGGGCGGTGCCTGCATGTAAGGCTGCGTGCGCAGTGTTGGTGCAACTGACATCAATTTTGTAGGTCAAATTCAGAAGGGACACTTCGGAAGGGACAACCAAAAATATACCCTAAGCATAACACCGGAACCACACTTCTGAAAGCAACAACCACTGATTTAGAGGAAACTTTTTATGAAAATTCTCCTGAGTTACGTAGCCTTAGGAGGCTAACGATCTGTCACTCGAAGTGGAGGAGGAGGAGGAAGAGACGGAAGTTGTTGTGGTCGTGTCAGAGGCGGCGGTGGAACCAATGTCGAGCATAGTGTAGGTGAAGTGGTTGAAGGTGCCGAAGGGTGGCCTATTCTTCCTGAGTATCTCGTGCAACTGCGTCCGGTTGGGTCGTAGTCCGTCGCATCGGCCCATAAACCAGGATGTGGCCGAACGAGCATCAGCGTCAGTGACGTGCTTGGACGCCCAGCTACGGTGGAACCGCTCGAAGCCGGCCCGTTTACGATGAGTCACGCGCTCGTGGCACTGAAAAAAATAGTGGCATGAATTCAGACCGCTGTGATGACAGACTGCCGCCAGGTAAGGAGACAGAGTTAGAAGTGGTTTGAGCGTCTTGCTCCAGAAGAAGCATCGAGCTCACAGAAAAAAAATACTCTGAATTCGAAATATTACTTCTAATACAAAGCCGTCACAAATGATGACTTTCTAAGGTATTCAAAATGAGTGTTGGATAGGACGAGGCAACACGCAAAATTCGAAGTCCAAAAAGTGAAAGGGTCCGGCATGTAGCTCGTTTAGAGACCACTGTCGGCAACAGAACACGATAGTTTTATACTGGCGCCGAGCCATCCATCCCCCGCAGCACGTCTCACAACGAGCAGAGAAGGAAAGCTCTTTAGAGCCGGGTCAAAATCATCCATTCACTATCATTGTTCCTCTCATTCGTATCCTTTGCACGCCGTTTTGCTTTCTCCATAATACATGAAGCGGGTACCCACCTGTTTAACCCGATCCGATTTGAGCCTAACTTCCACCGGAGCCTCAACGTGTCATAATAGGCTCCCCTGTAGGACACGACCGTCATTGATTCAGGTAAGTTCGCACGGCCTCGCGTGCGAAAAGATTAGTCTTGTAAAGGTGAAATCAAGTAGTAGTAGTAGTAGTAGTAGTCGTAGTTGCTTCTGTTTTCCACCGGAGTTCTAACGCGAATGTGTTTGCAGACACCCCAGTAGGGTAATTGAAGAGTGGCAGAGTAGGTGCAGCGTAGATTCCGAGTAGGTGCAGCGTAGATTCCGAGTAGGTGCAGCGTAGATTCCGAGTAGGTTCAACGTAGATTCGGAGTAGGATCAACGTAGATTCGGAGTAGGATCAACGTAGATTCAAAAAAGGTTCAACATAGTTTCAGGAAAGGTTCAACATAGATTCAGAGTAGGTTCAACGTAGATTCAGAGTAGGTTCAACGTAGATTCAGAGTAGGTTCAACGTAGATTCAGAGTAGGTTCAAGGTAGATTCAGAGTAGGTTCAAGGTAGATTCAGAGTAGGATCAACGTAGAGTAGAAGAAGTTTCTTTCGCGCTCCGTCGGAGCCCCCAACGCGAAGTCGTCGCACGAATTCACCCAGGGGTGGATGTTGACGGGCGTCTAACGATGTTTAATTATATAACTAATATAAAATTGATCACCATGGAAAAAGAACACTAATAAGTATTGGAGCCCATGGAGGAAGAAATAATAATTTTGATTTGCGTGCGAAAATATTTGTCTTGCCAAGATGAAATCAAGTACATATTTCAATTGTGGCACATTCGCGTACTAGCGCGCGCAAAAGTTAAGAGTTAACGCGTATCTTCGTAAATGTATCGTTATCTCTGTGCGTAATTGGGTGGAGAGACCGCCTCACTTACACAGGTGTTTGGGGCTTAGACAGCTTCGTATTGTCCGGTGTGTTTTTCGAAAGCGATAAGCTTTTAACGGAAGGTTGGGTCCGCGAGTAGGCTCAGTAGGTTGCACGGGAGATATAGGAACGCTGGTCGGGCTGCCGCAAGTGCGTTGCAATCCATCAGTAAGTGTTTCACGCTGATAGCCACTTGGTGGCAACAGGGGCAAGGTGGCACGATTGGTTCTAAGTCGACATCCATCAGGTGGTTGTGAGTTATCCACGTGTGAACTTTTCCCCGGTGGAAAGAAGCCGTATAATTTGTTGATTGAGATATTTGGCTTAAAGTCTGCGCCAGTTTGTCCGCAATGTCCGCGTATGAAGAAAAGAGTGTCTCCGTCCGACAGTATGTGGAAAGGTCGCACGGGGCGACCTTGGATAAGTCTGATTTTTCCCCACACTTGGGAAAGAGGGGTGTTTCAATTGATTGTGTTAACTAATTGGGTCCAGTTTTCTTGCTCCTTCTCCACGCTGAGTTTGCGGAGCACGGCAGTTTCCATTTTCCAGGCTACTCGGTCCCTGGGGAAACGTGCTCGGCGGAAGGCCCCGTACATCCTGTCACGCTGGTCCATTGCTTCTTGTGCCTCCGGGCACCACCAAGGTTTTGGGAAAAAGGTTGTGGGTAAATATTGAGGAATGCATGTGACAGCAGCACTTCGGAATTTCTCGTATAGATGTATGACAAGGTCGCGCTCTGAAATGTTTTCGGGAAGGCCCTCTACATCGTCCGATGCGACACGTGTCGATTATTCCTCCCAGCTGGCTTTCCGGTAGTTGAATCGATGTTCCTGTGCGTAGGGATTGTTTAGTCGGTTGGTGGAGATCGTTATGATCACTGGGTTGTGATCACTGTCATATGTTGAAAGCAGGACTCCCCAAACGAGTTCGGGAGCTTAAGTGGGGGGGAACAGATTGATAAATCGATGGCGGTTTCACTTTCGAGGGGGATCCGTGTGGGTTGTCCGTCGTTAAGAAGGACCAGGTTGTGAGTGTCTATGGTGTTGGCCATTATCACTCTTCTGGGGTCTGTTCTCACGCATCCCCACACTGCGTGGTAGCTGTTGAAGTCTCCAAGGAGAAGTACGGGATGATGCAGTTGGTTGAGCAGATCGGTCATTAGTGCCTCCATGAGGTCGTGGTTTCGTGACGAGTAGAGAGATACCACTGTAATTGATTTTCAGATAAACATCTTCACTGCGACAGCTTAGCGTTCTGTTCTCAGAGGGAGGAGGTGATGAGGAATGCTTTGATGGATCATAAGTGCCACTCCGCCGTGTGCTGTCACATTATTGTGACCTTCGCGACGGTTTATGACATATTGAGGGATTGTGAAGGAGGCTTTGATCTCCTGGAGGCCTACCACCAAAAGTTCATGGGTGGAGATTTGCAGTAATAATTCATCTTTCTTGCTTCTAAGTCCCTGGCAATTTCACTGAAGTATTGCGTTGTAGTTCATTTCGAATCTGTTTCACACCCAGATCTTGATGGTCTGGAGCGGTCGCGTGGTTGTTTGAACTTTCGTGGTGTTCGTATCCATGAGGCGCAGGTGTCTTAGATCGAGAGCGTTCGCAAGAGCGTCCGCTTTATGTAGAACATGATCTAGACTCACTGCGTTCCCGGCTGTGAATGCTCTTGTAGGAGGAGGAGGACGAGGGAGTGCGATCATTGTGTTCGCTTCTTGAACAAGTGCATTTATCTTCTATGGAGTGTATTTTGAACATTATGATAGGCTGAATAGTAGTCGTTGGGATATTTGAGTCGAGTGCGGGGCATGGTCGATCAGTGGTTTCGGGTATCAGTTCTTCGATGAAGATTTTCAACGCGTCCTCGCGCAGGCGATGGTCGTTCTCACTTGAGAAATGCTCTGGTGTCGGGCATGTTAGCCGAGTGATGAATACCTTATTTTGGTTTTCGCTGGGTGCGGTCGCAGTTAAGACGGTCAGAAGTCGTTCAACGCTCTGATCGAGGCGAGCTGTGCTCCGTGAGCTGTTGCTAATTTTTTTGCTTCGTGACGAAAAGTCGTCGTGTACTCCGCAGTCATCGTCGGAGGAATCTTCGTCTCTTCTCCTTTTGATTTTCGGGTTATTGGACCTCTCTTCTTGGTCGAACAAAGCAGCATCCATCGCAGTGCTCTCCTGGGCACTGGTTGATTCGTTGCTTGGGACGCCCGCCTCTATTACGAGGGCAGTAGCTGGGATGGTTGAGGTATTGTTAGTACTGGAGAGGGGTGTTTGGGTCATGGTAGTAGTTTGTGTTAACGGTACGCGAGTGTCGTCTGGTGGGGTAGATTTAGTTGTTGATTCAACTGTTTTGGCGTAATTTAAATTACGGCAGTTAGGGTTTTCGTCGTAAAAGATTTGGATGGCTTGTTTTCGTGTGACTCTGCGGTCGTTTTGAATGATCGTCATTGCTTTATGGTCCATATGCTTTGGGCGGATGGATGGCCTGGAGCAGGCGTTAGGAAGGAGACCCATGAATGTGGAGGTGGCGAGAGAGCGTGCAATGAACAGGCGTGAGTGGAGAATGGTTGTGAATAGTTGATTTTGACGCCGCTTTCATGTGCTTTCCCGACTTGGCATCCCGCTGTCGGATGGTTGTGTGTGTGTGTGTGTGGGGGGGGGAAGGTGGATGGTGGGGGGGCAAGGGTAAACAAGTGAAAATTGTCGGGTCCTGCTGCTGACGACGGATCTTCGAACTGCACTTGTGACCCAGAGTATGTTGCGGGGGTACCGGCCGGATCCTTCATCACAAAAGAGCTAAGTTGTGTGAGTGTGAGCGTATGAGGGTGTGAGTTGCGGCTTGCCGTCGGCCACCCCCCTTTCTGGGGGATGCGGCCTAGTGTCTGTGTCTGCTTTGGGCAGTCGCGGTCACCTGCCTCATGGAGGCGTGAGCAGTGGTAGCAGTTAGGTTGGTGGGCTGTGCAGTCTATTTGGTCATGCTCGCCGGCGCACCTCTTACAGCGTTGGGGTATGTATGGCTGGCAGTATTTGACGACGTGGCCGTAGTCGCGGCATTTTTTGCACATTGCAGGCCATGTCGCCACTGGGTAAGTTTTCATTTTCCCCTGTTCGCCCGGGATTTCTATGAATTCCGGTGTGTCACGTCCAGGGAAAGTGATTTGGTACGCGGTGGTGTGGATGTTTCGTGCTTTGATCCATTTTGCTAGGAAAACGTTGGTGACTCCGTAATCCTTAGCTAAACCGGCTGAAAAAGCGCTAAGGTCAGTTTTAGGAGTGTAGATGGAAGTGTATATCATTCGTCTTGTAGCGTTGAAGAACGGATGTATTTCGACAGTTACTTTGTGTTTGTATATTTTGTTATTCCTTTGTATAGCAATGCTTTGCTCGATATTTACGACGTGGGCCAGATACTTCTTTCTCTGTCGGTTTATGTTTATTGGTCAGCCTCCCAGTTGTTTGGAGAGCGAGTTCATCTTAGACGAATGAGTTCATCATGGTAAATGGGTTCATTGAGGGAGCAACTTTCTTTGCACCGCTATCTACAAGCGTTATGAGGATATGGGTAGCAAATGATGCTGATCTCTCCTGGGTGGGAGGGTCAGCCTGGGGGAAGCGAATCGCGGCTGCAGCCTCTCGTCGCCCGACTTTGTGCTCCGTTTGGTGTTGCAGGATCTCCCTCTCAAGCTTGTTCTGGGGGCAGTCTCCGTGTCCCGTAGGGTGGCCGTTTACTTTACAGTAAAAGCAGCGAGATTCTTCGGATGGGCACGATAAGGGATCGTCTTGTTCATCGTGGTCGTCTTGGGAGCAGTGTGAGCATCTTTGCTTACCGTGACAATCTCTGCTCGTGTGTCCGTATTTCTGGCATTTATATCATCGCATCGGACGTTTTTCGAAAGGTGTAACCTTGGTTTTGGCGTCAAAGAAAGATTATGTCTATGTAGTTAGGTGGGGTGGGGCATTGAATTTAAGCAGCGGAACCGTGGTGGTGTTTCGTTTTGGTTTGATTTTTGGCGCGATTTCCGCTTCAACTATACATTCCTCGTATTGAATAAGTCCGGTGAAGAACTCGTCTGCTTCATAACTCGGGAGACCCTCTATGTAAATCAGGCCTGAACTCATGGAAAAAGTTGGATGTGGTATGATTTTGCAAGGCTTTTCGCATATTCTGTTTTTGGAGAGTACACTGTCACTTTGAAGTTTTGTGTCTACTTTAATAGTTAAGCTATGGTCACCGCTGGCGGTGATGTTGAGAATTGGACGGCCAGTCATGGAGCCCAGTTCTTCTCGTAGTTTATGTGGGCAAATATCCGGTCTGTCTTTGACAACGAATGCCATTTTAAAGTGTTCGGGGAATTTAGGGCTGTTGTTTAATAGGTTGTGATCATCAAATCGAGTGTATTGTCTCTGTCTCCTCTTTACGTTTCTTGGTGTTCGGGCGTTATGAGTTTTGGCTGGGAGGAGAGCGATGCTATCAGAGAGGTCAGAGGCGGATTAAACACGAATAGGTTACGGGTTCCCTGGCCTCTATCCTCTTTATCAGCTCATCCAGTCGGGTATTCATAGTTGCAAAAAGGTTCTCGAGTTTAGCGAGACGTTCACAGACTTCACTGGAGGGCAGCGAGCAGACCTGTGCAGACCTGTCTCCAGCTCGGGGAGGCCCATCATTTTGCTCATCTTGCCTAGGACATTTTGCATTCCGATCATAATCGAGTCCAGCTTCGAGAAGCGTTCATTTGTGTCATCGACTACGACCTGAGTCAGGTCTTCTATCGATGAAGAACTTATGAGGGGTTCGTTGTTCTTTTTCGATGACAGATGTGAGTGCGACGCTCTGGAGGGGTCGTCAGCATCTCTCAGATAGGGCATGGTCTTGCCCATTGTTTGATCCCCGGCTTCTACCCGGGGTTTTGGGTGAGTGAAGGTAGGGCCTTCTTTACACACAACTTGAAATGTATATAATGATATTTATATACGTTCTTAAAATTAACCTAAATATAATCTTATAACTAGACTTAAAGCTAAATACTTTTGGTGTACGGTTTTTGTTTTAAATAAAAAAAATTGTTACTGTTTTTTTCTTTTCAAACACCGGTGTCAGAAGGGGGCTCACCTCTTTGTGCACCAAGGGAGGGGATGTAGCTACTAACTAAAAGGGGGGGACGGTGGAGGGATTTTCTTATTCAAAACATATTTATACAAAGGAATAAATGAAATTTGGTGGTTAACGAGGACACCGCGGGAAGGCGGGTGAGCCTAGGATACCCCAAGGGGGTATCCCTCTGAGGTGCCTTATTGCTCTCGCTCCAAAGAGATGATAGTTGATCTCTCCAATCAAGTTCAAAACTTTGACCTTTGCGAGACGATAAACAGGTCTCGGAGCGATATTCGGCTTAGAGCGGTGACCGGCTCTTATTTTGATACAGCAAAAAAAAAGATTCTATACCTTGGAAACTTGAAAACTTTGGAGCTTAGACGCGTAGAACAGTATACGATGGTGTTTTCGAACTCACTTGTCACTCATTGGTTACGTTACTGCCTTTGCGCAAAGGTAGAAATACTAAAATACTAAAATAAAGTGTTAATTTATCCACCCCAACCCACCTTTTTAGCCCTGTGTAGCGCGTGTTGCCTGTACATGCAGCTTTCGCTATTCATCACGATGAGTGCCTTGAAGCTCGATAGGTTGAACTTGCACTGCGTGTTGTCTTCGATGTGCAGAGCGGCGCTGCAATGGTAAACGTAACAAAAATGCATTAGCTACACACCGTTTTATCTGTGGCAAAATAACGCTCTTTGCGCTTGTCAGAACAGGGGCTGGCCTCAGTGTCTGGGGGTAAACGACGCAGAGTTGAGTTCGTAGCTTACAGCTGCTAAAGCAGTCTCTTGGGTGCAGTGCCCAATACACGACAAAAGACCTCTTTGCTGGATACAATACCAATGTAAGCAGCATTAGCTACTTAAATTGAGGATGGACGATACTTATTAACTGGGTTGAAAAAAACGCTTGTGCTCATCTGTGCCAAGGTGATGCATTTAGCAGTCATGATGGCCACCAATGACAGGGTCTACTCAAAGACCACGGGGCCAGTCGAGCCGACAGTGACTCGTCCTGTGGTCAGGGACACGAGCCGATCATTTATGCTGGCTCATCTGTTCGGAACAAGCTCCACAACAATTTTTGGACATGATCACATCAGTAGTGTTTGACCTCAAATAGAATAAAAAGGGTTCATCAGCAAAAGCCAATTGACATGAAACGCTGACGTGCCATGAAGAACATCTTTTATGAAGAAATAATTCTTAACGTAATTGAATACAGTCACATCCATTGAACTCAATCCCCGTATCAATAGTCGACTCGTGATGACCACCGATATAAATTACCCACCTGAAATTTGAATGTAATATATTTAAATTGTCAGTGATTTCATCATTGGAAAAACCTACAGTCCGTAGTCAGGATTCGAACCCGCGGGTCGCTGGCGTGCGAGACCGGCACCAACTTAATGTTATCGTACCCAGGCAGGAATTGTTTCGTCGCTGCACTGGTGATCTGCTCGGCATGATATTACCTGGATGACAGTGCCTCACGCTGGGAAATGGTGAGGACAAAAACCTCGTCCACTGGCATTGGGAGTTATTCGCACGAACACCTTGGGCGTCTATGGTGCTCATCACCTTGTACGTCATTGTTAAATAAGATTTGAGTGACAGGGATGTCTAGTGCGTTGGAGTCAATTTAGTTATCGAGTACTAGGTTAGATTAGGTTAAGGAGACCATCTCCACCGGAGCTCTGACGCGAGTCAATGTGGGCTCCCGGTCGAAGCTCATAGATTCTGATACGTTTGCACACCAGTGGTGCAGAAACAGTAACTATTGACATGAAAATAAAAATACTTCAACATACAAGAAAAATGGGTTAATGCATGACTATACCAACGAATCATCGTTTCTGTGCTCTCATATCTACATTGTGGGGTGGATTTGATCTCGATTTGATTCAAGCCTCATTTCCACTAGTCTCAACGCGAGTCATCATAGGCTCCCCCGTTGGGAACGAACATCATCGATTCAGATACGTTCGCACACCTTTGTGGCAGAAAGATTGATCTTGTCAGATGCAAATCAAACGCATGTTTCGACTGTGGCATACTCGCCAACTGGTGCGTGCGGGAACGGTAAGTATTAACGCGTAACTACGTAGACGTATTGTTATCGCTGTCCGTTGTGGAGTGGAGAGACCACCTCGCTTGCTCAGATGTTTAAGGTTTAGACAGCTTCGTTTAGACCGGTTTGTTTTTCGAAAGCGATAAGCATTTCCGGTAGGTAAGGTCAGTGAGAAGGCTTTGTAGGTTCCACAAGGGTTGTTGCGAGTGCATTTTAAACCATCAGTAAGTGTTTCACGCGGATTGCCACCTGTGGCAACAGGGTCGTGTTGGCGCATCCGGTCCCATGTCGACATCAATTAGGTGGTAGTGGGTTACCCACGAGTGTCCCGTGCATAGGCGGTTGATGAACACTGACTTTTCTGTTGGAGAACTTTGTTTCGCATTCTGCAAGCGAGAGCTTGACTGAAATCATTTTATGTCCACTCTGTTGCCACATGTCGTTTCATTGGAAGTTATATGGGAGTTGATAGCGAACCAATCCCGTTAATGTGTTGCTATAAATTGTTCTTGATGGGTAGAGGCCAGATTAGCAAGCAAATAAGCGAGCTCATTCCCTCTTATTCCCAAGTGTCAGGAAATCCAGCAGAATTCGACCGCTTGACCCGCCTAGAACATAAAAAAAAAGAGATCGTGCTGCATTTTACGTAGGGCAGGGTGTTCGTAGTGC
>SDVV010004548.1:0-20081 GCA_016164225.1 Gammarus roeselii
CATTCGCCCCCTAACCTCACAGCGATCGAGTTGAGGCCAACTTTCCTACAAATTCAATAATCTTTCAAGAAATCCAACAGTATTTGCATGATCGTCTATTTGATGATGACTAAGATCAATGGTTTGGGAGTTTCGGTCTATTGAAATTAGGAGTAAACTTTGTCAGCTACTTGAACTTGTTTTTCACCAGAAAGGGGGTTCAAATTGAGCTTAGGCGTTTGTGCTCGCCGGTTCAACATGTTGATACTTCGGACACGTTAGAAAAGAATACAAGACACAAACCCGTCGTTTCATTGTTGTAATTGGATTATTTCCGTGAAACACAATAGCATTTATTTTTGTTTTGATTGTTGAAACTGGTTGCATTTTACCAAAAGCCGTGCCCAGGAGCTTCGATTGGCAAAATATCAGCGCTCTGGAATGACATCATTTGCAGATCAACCTTTCCATCCTTTGTTTGGCCTTTGATGTATTTTTTACCGATTATTTTCTTTATAAGGATGGTGATGGAAATAAATACACTATTGATTTATTACGCCAGCTAGTGTTCTAGGAAACATCGCGATTTATCAAACAAGTTCAGTAAAGTGATCGCAATGTAACCTATTCAAAGCATTTCAATGGACATTTAGAATTAGCCTAATTACGTCTTAATGACTCGTGTGCCGCAGTTGAATATGATGCTATGTATTACTTATATTCAATTTTTAACTCAACTATTTCGAATCCGTTTTGTTTATGGTTCAATGTTGCCTCTTCTGACCTTGTATAACAAAAAAAAATCAGTTTAAGATCCAGCAAGACTACGAAACATGTATATTCAAAGGAAATTCTTGAATAATCTTCCATGTGTACCAGGTCGCAGACAACATCTTCCCCGTAGTTTTCCATGACACTGTGTGCAACGCTTCCACCTGTACACCAATGTACTTCTTACCTCTTATCGAACTGGGTCGTTTAACACAAGAGGCTGTTCTGTTCTGATTAGTTGATTGTTTCTGTTTACCAGTTTGATATCAGTCAAATCGCACTCTTTTTGTTAATACGATTATTGGTTACCTAACCAGCACAGGCAGCTCGGGTAGGGAGCACCTGGCCCAACTGAGTACCATTTGATGCGAAAAATGAAAAGCCGAAGATAAATTTGTGGATATTCGTTGATATATGCAACTTCTATCCAAGTTTCGTGTTTGCTATGACCGCCACGATCCCTACAGATACCCAAAACCGTCGATCGTGGTGTTCGATACATTGCCCGCTCAACCCTCGGAATATTTGGCTAAGATACCGACGATGGTGACTGAATACAGTAACTTGACCAGCGCTGCTCCGGTCCAGCATCGCCGCTTTGAGTAGCCGGTCGTATCTCCTGTCATTATAATAACGAAGAACAATGAGACACACGTTGGCCTTAGTGCCTTCATTGAACGATAGAAATGACAAAGTATATCACGAGAGGGTGTGTGTTCGTGTACTTACTAACGTTAATCAAATTGACGATGAATCGCTCTCGCAGCTAATGGTCAGCTGAATCAATGCAGTAAGATTTATCGAAAAGAATTGACAGAAGAAGCGTGTTCAGTTTAAATTGTTCAACGAACACAATGGAAAAATTACTGTATTTTACTTAATTTAATATGACAAAGCTAGTGAGTTCACACCGATCACAGGACTTGAGGGTAATTAGAGGTGTAAGAAGTTGTACCTCCTATCGTCCATGATGTCGGTGATGCATGAAGAGACAGGTTTAAGACGAATAATTCATTAATACCCACGCAAGTTGTAGTTGAAACATTAAAAATTAAAAGGTTATGTAAATAAAATTCTCAGCTTCCAGTATACCCTTAAACTGCAATTATTTAAGCGAGATTACAATAAATAAATTTGTTTCTAGCTTCGAGATCAGCTCGAGAAAGGATGATGGGATATTAATTGAGATATTCTCAATTGGATATGTTTCCACCGCGGGAAGGTATAGGTTGATTTTAGTTGTTCGTCCAGTTTAGGTAATCATTCGATTGAATAATGTAATTAAAAGAGTATCTCAGTTAGTTCGTGGGCCGGCCGCTTCTGACAGAATCAATGAATTAGGAGATATAGACGCAAATGATATAGCGTGAGCTTACTGATGGTAACTGTATATTATCATGAAAAAAACTATGAAAAAAAAGACAAACATAGTACACTCTCTTCTTTATTCATAACTAATATTACGTGCTTTATTTATCCAAGAAAATAACCCACAGTGTAGGTTGTGTTGTCTATTAAATTTCAAACACGACCCTCATTGAACGACCAAACTCTGCAATTAACTGCAAATGGTTCAAAGAAAAAAATTACAAGTGTGGTTTGGCGTATATTAAGATACTTCATAATGCACCGCAAAAATAGTCAAGTAATCTGTGCACGAATACTCATTTAGACTCGATACTGTTCACATTCACGTTATCGTGATATGATTAATGACATTTTCCTGAAGTTACAAGTTTTTATACCAAAACTATTCAATTCGGATGTTTTTCACCCAACTTTTGGTAAACCTCTCTACTCTCTTACTATTTGTTAATAAAAACCATAAAAATTGCAAATTTGGTCTGCAGTATTTGTTGATGAAGAAAGATCACGATAAGCTGGTTTCGGAGCCAGCTTTCGTCGATTCGACGAAAATGGAGAGCTTACATCGAACCACAACATGAAATTTCTTGGTAGCCCTTATG
Organism: Gammarus roeselii; assembly: GCA_016164225.1. Lineage (NCBI taxonomy): Eukaryota > Metazoa > Arthropoda > Malacostraca > Amphipoda > Gammaridae > Gammarus > Gammarus roeselii. Next base: position 2,718 of record SDVV010004548.1, read on the forward strand.
CACTGTTGCCACTGATTAAAATCTGATCGGGCACAGTTTGATTTCAGTCAAATGGCAAGTTTTGTCAGTTGAGTACTGCAAATGGGTTTGACAAACCTGACAAGAGGCGTCATGTGTCAGTGTATTTAGGAGATTGTCATGAGGTGCCATCAGAATCGGCCATGAAGACAGGGAATAACAGCTAGGGTGCGATTGTATTAGTTAATAATGATAGAGAAATTTTTCTAATTTGTTACCGATACAATATTTAAAATAAATATTTTTCTTGAAACTGGAATTGGGAGGAGATCGCTGGTGAAGACCATTCGGGAAGTCCAAATTTTGACGATGTTGTGTTGATTTTCCTATCTCAACAGCATTGCCTTTTTTGACGACCTGCGGAAACTGGACGTCCTTAAATAACCTGTACAGCTGCTGAGCGGGTTAGAAATACGTGCCCATTAGGTTAGGTTTGGTAAGTAGGCTTTTGAAATTGGCAGCAACCAATTTTGCGAGCAATATGATGTCCTTACTATCTGCCGGCTCGCGGAAAAAGTGTAGCCATATCTTTATTAGCAAATTCAGGACAAGCTTTTGAATAATTCCTATCTCTGTTTGCAAAGGATTGATTCGGATTTCGCTGAGGCTTAGAACAAATTGTTTGTATTGTATCTATGAAAAAATCTTGTTGAATTGTCTGCCACCTTTTAAAAGCGATTAAACCCGGACATTTCAAAAATTACAAGTATTGAATGTACAATCGTTATTTGTTGTCTCGAAAAAAAAATCATGGCTATTCAGCAGAGAAAGTAAATTTAATTCTGACGATCCCGCATCCGTATTCTAATATCAGGACTCAAGAAAAACTTAAGACATCAGTATATAATTTTGAAGGTTCGACGAAAACATAAAATTCAATTAATAAAAAGTTGACTAGCCAACACAAATATAACTGTCCATAAAGATGCGACAGCCGCGCACGATACTTGGTCATTTATGTATGTTCGCCTGGCTGGTCGGAAGTATGGGACGGACAAGATCCGCACGTGCCCTCAATACTTTGTTGCGCTCGCCTTAGGGAAATTTACTATGAAATGCCCATTTTAACTGGTTTGAACCATTTTTAAATACTTTTTATCGGTATCAAGTAGCAACGCTATCAAGAAGGTGGCTTTGGAGCAAATAATGTCCACCAGTTGGAATTGAAACCCTCACGGTGACTGAGATGACGATACCTATTCCAACAAGTTCAAACTATGGTACTTGTCGACCAAGATAAGTGTACAGGCTCTGATAAGTTCTACTAATAGATGCGCTACTACTGTGAAAACGTGCGGTCGCCAGCAGCAACAGTTTCCGCCCTGAGGAGACACGTTTACAGTACTGTGAAAACTCTTAGTTATCAGCTTCAAACGTTCCAGCATAAATGTTAGTTACCTGCATCTGAAGATGAAAGAAGGCTACCTTACTGTTCAAGACAGAGTGTGGCAGCTGAGTGGCCAAGGGTTCAAGTCAGATTTATTTGTGTACTAAGATGGGTTATATTTGGCCAGCAATACTTTTCTCTTATTTTCGAACCATGATAAAAAAATATTTCATTATTAATTCTTAATGATATTTGTCTGAACAGTTTTTGAAAGTAAGATATTGCTAACAAGACTCATTTTCCACTATACCTTATACGTGACAATTTCTTTTTCAGATTTTTGAACAAGAAATTAACCTATATTTGTAACTTCTGTGAAACCCACAGCATATTTGAAAATTTATAAATAAATCACTTAGTCTGATTATCTGCAGTATGGTTGAGCAATTTTAATATTGCCTTACCAATTAGTGAATGGGTGTCAGGATAGGTTGGTTGAACGATTTCAAACACACACAAGACATTTTTTTCACAGGCTGATAAAGTGAGATCAAAAACAATATTCCAATAAGCCTCACACGACTAAGGTTATATCAGAAGAATGTTGGAAAAAATATCGTGCGTTATCTCTGAACAGAACAGGTTTTCCAAAACATTTACTCGTGTGTACTCTGGCTGAGCATGTCGGCCAACAAATGTTTCAATGTTCATTGAAGCATACAACATTGAAATACAGCATGTAGAGACATTTGCAAGCCATTTTGTCCAAAACTTCCTCGTAGAAACCGATACGGTAATGGAAAGGCCCAACTAAGTAGGAAATTTTGCCCTATAGGGCTACTGCAATGCATCATGCAAACTGATATTAAATTCCCATCCACGCATAGCCCAATGAAGGGGGTGCGCTGAATAAATATTACCTACATTTGTGGTCGTTGTGTTTATAAACAAATAAAAATTATATTCTTATTTCTTTATATTCTTATTCTTATTCTTATTTCTTTTGCATGTTGAATGTCGGTGAAATTTATTTGATCAATTAGAGGACGAAGCCAATGTTGGATGTTATTGATCCATTCAATTAATAACTTGAATACTACCGCAATTGTCCCTAATTTTAGAAACCAATTTCCCAAAAGTAATCTGTTCCGAGATTAAGATAAATTTGTGAAAGAAACCAAATTTATTTATTACAAATAATTGTAATTTCTACATGCAGCCTACAAAATGAATAAAATGAAGACATGAATGGGACTGGGTCGCCACTATGGTACTGGATCATCTTCATCGTTTTTCAGTAGCGTCATCCCACCTCAGGCAGCAACACTCCGAAAAAACTTCCGCGGCATCAAGCATGTGGCTGCTACGCCATCCACCCGGAATAGTTGCCTCTATACATTATTCGGTGCTGGATTTTGTTTATTCTGTTTAAATTTTAAATAGCTCTTATATTTTCTGATGTTTCATCTATTAGTTTGGTAGACAGCCTGTGTTGGAGGTATTTTATTGACGTGTGTTCTGTACATTTATTATTCATCATGTGAGCAATGACTCGCCGTCTTTCAATAAAAAACCGGCTGTTACAGTATTTCAAGTTCTTTTTGATTCCATTTATAGCATACCAGTGATCCAAACCAAAAGGCTTCTTGGATATTTTAATAAGTCACTGATTATACCGATTTATTTGGAATCGAAATCATGCATTTTATGCATGAATTTCATATGACTGTAGGTATCATAACACTTTCGTGATACTGATTGCATCAATAAAAAGCATAATGTCATTTCATGAAAAGATTTTTTAAATCAAAATGTGACATAATTGTAGATTAAACAGATAGTGATAATGGCAAAAGTTGTTTATGTCAAGTCTTGCTTAATTTGCAACTTACATATGGCTTTTGCATGACATTAGTTTGTGTGCAGTTCCTGGAGTGAATGCTGTCTGATGCACTAACGCACTAAATAACTACTGTAATAGCGGGTGTTGTCTCGATGTTACTTGGCTGACTTACGATCATCTAGTTCACTTGCTACCTGTCGTTCAGTGGCTGCTGGCCAATAACACACGAACTTTGTGTGCAGAAGTTTCATATTACAACGTGTGGCGTTGGTCTTTTTTCTACATCATGTATTATTCTCTCTTAACTGCATTGGTAGCATTGACGGTGGATTGGGGGAGCTGCCTCAAGGCCAATAGCCTGGACTCTCATAGGGTAAACATAACGTTAGCCAGCCTAAGCGCTACTCAGCGTCCATATGCGTTGATCCCAACGGAGAAAAATAAGCGCAATTATCAGGCACGATAGAAATTAGGAGCGCTGGTCCACAGATGAGAAATTGGCACTCGCTGGTTCTGCCGACTAAAAAGAGGTATACTATGTTACGTTCGAATAGGTTGGACTCGATTAAGAGATGTTTTGTTTGTGGACTTGAAGTCGTCTATCTGAGTAGAGAATTGCGCCAGTAGCTTGAAGGCTGTCGTTCTCGTTGATTGACAACCGTAGAAGTCAATTCACGATGGGTTAACAAAAACAGTGCTTTAAGACTCGCCAAGTTCGGCAGTGCAACCCCGGGAATCAAACCAAGGGCACCGGAATCATAGACGACGCATGGCACGGTAAACTCAGCCTCGTAGAACCCAAAATGGATTTATGTAAGCTCATTGCCAGGCAATTGACTAGCACACGTATGGTTCTTGTGAAATGACACTACAGCGAATGAAATTTTGTAGCTCGCTGAGTTAAATGCAGATACGTTGCCGAGAGAAGATACGTCACCTAGGTACTACCCAATCGATTCATGATATTTATTTCATATTATTTATTCCAATCACTACATTTGGAACGGTGAAGTTTTTGAGTATTGATATGGGCAACATTTCAAGGAATAGCTGCTATGAACCCTTTATAATAATAATAATAATAATAATAATAATATTAATTTTATTTAAATCTTGGTAAACACACAGGATATTCAAGCCCCTAGCTAGAAGAATCTATTCGGGCAGTATAAAATAGGAATCAATTGAATCAATAATAAAAGATTAACACAGTTAAAGGTCGTAAAAACAGATCACAGGAGTAGAAGTTACGAAGTGAGCACAAAATTTATAAAGTCATATAGATCGCATAGTCAAAGTAATAAAAGAGATCACAGAAGTCAATGTTATAAAAGATCAAAAAGACAATGTCACAAAAACACGAACAGGAGTCAATGTTTCACAAAAAACAGGCAACACACGCAGTCTCAACGTTGAAAACTTATCAAAAGACAAAGCATAAAGGATAATACCAAATTCAATGAATAAAAAAAAGATGTTAAAAGGATCACAACTATATTCATGACAGGAGAAAGATCACAACATTCATAAAATCACGGGAGGAGATTTCTAAAATGCAAAAAACACAACACAATATAGAACCTAAGACATTTGTTAAAATTATATACTATTCAGTTCTTGAAGCAACCATTGATGATATGCTCCTTTGAAAGTGAACACTGATCCAGAAATGCGGATGTTCAAAGGGAGGCTATTCCAGATTCTAACGGATGAACATTTGAATGAGTTAAAACTCGTCGATTTCCTGACTGGCAGAATGTTTAGAAATTTATTTTGCTTGAAACGGGTTAATTCATCGTGGTTAATTTGGTTACTGTTAATAATTTCCTTGAAAAATGTACTCTGATTTGAAATGAAGTACTTAAAAAACTTAACACCAGTGAAATATTTATAAACAACAGGTAGGGGCATAAATCCAAGCTCTGCGTAATCAGACCTAATGTCCTCATTGCCACACCCCAAGAGTTTAACAATCCTATCCTGTAGTGAGCGCAGACGAGCCAGTGCCGCATCACTTGCCCCTCCCCACACCTCCACACAATACACCAGGTGAGGGTACACCAGCGATAGGTACATCTTCTTACGAGTGTGATTTGGGTGAACATTGCTTAGCTTTTTAATTATGCCACACGATATAGATAATTTACTGCAAATTTCACCTATATGGTATGCAAAATTAAATTTATCATCAATATGAACACCCGAAAATTTTGTTGTGCTAACTCTATTCACGGGCTTGTTTCTAATTTGTATTGGCACCAGTGAGCTCAGATCTCTATTGGTATGCACCATATATGCAGTCTTGTCAATGTTTAGGGAAAGTCGATTGGAACAGAGCCACGTATCAACAAGTTTTAATTCATCATTAACTATAACACAAAGATCTTTTAGGTTTGGACCACGGACGAACAAGGTCGTGTCATCAGCGAAATGGATACAGTTTAATCTCTTGGTGCAAGAATGCATATCATTAATGTAAAGACTGAATAGTAGAGGACCGAGTATTGATCCCTGAGACACGCCACTACTGACAGGTAACAGGGAGGAGGAACTATTATTAGTATGTACGTATTGTTTACGGTTGGTACGATATGAACCAAACCACTGCAGCACAATACCACGAACACCAAGTAGGTCCAACTTTCTCTGGAGTATGGTATGGTCGACGGTATCAAAGGCCTTAGATAGGTCCAGCATAACTGAGATGACGTTCTCAGACGCATCGTATGCTGAATAAATTGATTCAGAGTACTGCAAAATAGCGTCACTGGTAGAACGACCTTGCCTAAAGCCGAACTGCTGATCACAAATTGTATTATATTTTTTGAAAAACTTCATCAATCTATTACACAATGTCCCTTCAATTTTTTTTCGAGGAAATCTAATATAGAGATAGGACGGTAATTAATCACGTTATCTCTTGGACCCGCTTTATAAATAGTCATAACTCTGGAGATTTTCAAAACATGGGGAAAAATGCCCTCATCAAAAGATGAATTAATTAGTAAAGCAATAACAGGAGAGACAATATCTGAAACATGTTTATACTTAGAACTCGGAATTGAGTCAAGGTTGCAATTTTTAGATTTAAAAGAATTTATAATATTTACCAGTTCTTTTTCATCGGTTGGAAAATAAACAAAATAAAAAATGCTTCTCTTAACATACTCTGTAGGATTTTTATTGGAACCAGGTATGTCCCTGTTCAGCTTGTCAGCAATAGATACATAATGTCTATTAAATTCCTCGGCAATTATAGATGGGTCCTCTGTAACAGTTCCACCAACCGAAATCTTAGCAACATTACTATTCTTAGATTTCTGACCTAGTATTTCATTGATGGCCTTCCAAGTTTTCTTTGCATCATTTATACAAGAGGTAAATTTGTTCACGTAGTAATGTTTTTTGGCGTAAATAATTGAGGACGACAAACTATTCCTGTACTCTTTATATTCATTCGTAAAGCTGGAATCCTCCTAAGACAAGCGATACAGTTCATGCTTCAGGGAAATACAGTTTAATAATTATTTAGTTATCCATGGACTGTGAGCTCTTTTAACAGATAATCGTTTTACAGCAACTGGACAGCTTATATTGTACGCATTAAACATTATTTTTGCAAATTGCTCATATTTTTCATCAACAACGGCAATGCCGGTGATATTCAGTTATCTAATGCCTTCCATAACTCTGCTTCTGAAATTTATCACATTCTTTTGCCCATGACATCTGAATTTAGAGGTAATAATTTCGTTCGCATTTTTTAAAATATTAGGAATGGGCACAAATACAGGAAATTAATCTGTCAAGTTAATTGAGGAGACACCTGACTTGCAGGGATATAATGCATTAAACCAAATATTATCGATCAGAGTCGCACAGTCGTCAGTTACACGGGCAGGGACTGAGATAAAGGGAATAAAATGCAAGGCTCTAAACTCGTCAATGTAGGTATTCGTACTTTCAGGTACATTGGCAGCATTCATATCAATATTGAAATCACCTACCACAAGAGAATTAAGTTTGGACACGTCATCAACATTGAGCATATTGAAAAACTTCTCAATAAAGGCAGTTACATGGCGATCTGTAGGTCTATAAACACCGATAATATTGAAAAAATTCCCCTTAATATGAAAACTTATTGCACAGACCTCAAATTCCTCACATATAAAAGAAATTTTTGGCAAAAATGAGGAATTTATGTTTTCATCAACCAAAATTGAGACTCCTCCACCTTTTTTAATGCTACGTACAGTGTGATAGTCTTTATATCCCGGCAAATGAACCCAGTGAGCGGCATCATCTAGTCAAGTCTCTGACAAAATGATTTCAGGGAACTTAGTCTTAAGCGACGCCAAAAACAACTGGAACACATTAAAGTTTTTGTTAACCGAGCGCACATTGAAATGAATTACTTACATGGATGATGAATCTTCAGCAGACACAGATCTATAAGAATTTGCATCAAAGTAAGAACAGTCTGGTTCACTAGAATAAAAATTGTCGACGTTCAAGTCATCTAGGAAAGCCATGGAACACTAATTATAGGACAATATCGATGTTCAAAGGGATATTCGCTACCACGTTTAACTTGTTATTGAGTTGAGCAATTTCAGTTCAATCTTATTTACATCGGTCACTTCGTGCACAGTAACTGGGCGTTCACAACCTCTAATCTTGCACCCAACAACACCGTTGTGACTGTAAACACTCGTAATGTCCGAGTATTGATTCTTTAGCGTGCGTAATTTGTACGCACACTATGTAACTTGTTATAAAAAACTTCTGAACCCTCTATGTTACTCGTTGTAGGCAACAATAAATATTTCTGCTGTTGGTTTAGAGCAAAAAGAGAGACTATAAGTGAATAACAGACTGTGAGTCAATTAGAAAACAGCACGCTTTTGAACAAAAAGGTTTTGTTTCCAGAGATAGCCCCTACAAATAATAAATTAAGAGAGTAGACACTATTACCAATACCATGCATACTGTCCTAGTCGAGAGTTGGTCAAAACACTGCAAACGTTTATTCTTTTTGTTTCCTTCATCGGGAAACGATTATTTATGTCCAAAAACATAACATGTCGATCATGCCGGTTATTCACATCTATGATTTCTCGGTTGTTTCCTAGCCCACGCAGTTATGATGATCACAGAATGCTACAACATCTACGTGTATGAGCTTAGTATACATAAACACTGTAGATTGATTGATTGTTTAGTTGCTTATTGATTTTAAATTACAGATACAAGAATATGCATGGAAAAAATTGAGACATAATAAAAAATATCATATAAAACAGCTGCTGCCAAGCGGATGCATTGTGCATTTTGTGTTGAAAAATACACACTAGGCATTATGCATCTACATGAAAGTTCTGTCATGTTCAATTAGAAGACCCGAACAAACCACAAAGAAGTAGTTCCCTCTCTGAGCAATCAATCGCCAGTTTGTGACTTTCATGACGGCGATCTTTGACATATTAGATGCAGCCACCTTTGCATTTATGGTGGGACTGACCGGAGACACTTGCAAAAGGAGTGAATGGAACTCTAGAGGGCAAACAAACAAAGTGCAAAAAAGAGTTCATCATAAAATTGAAAGCCCTACACAATGAGCATGGGAAAAGAATGTACTCAGATATCATCAAAATAACATTTGGTGATCGTTGATAAAGGTGATACATGCGTTTCACTGCAAAGGGATAATGTTACTATTCGTAATCACAGATGACTTTGGTGATGGGTTTGATGAGTTACAATTGACGCTAGCAAGTAACCAATTTTATTACCCAGAGTTCCATGTAACACTTTGAACTCTTCCAAAAACACCACAATCATTGAGTACTATTGTAAAGGTACTAATTGAAAGCATGTTATTTTTGAACTTCATAAAACAAACGGAAAAAAAACAATATACAGTAATGGTGCACTAGTTAAACGAGACCAAAATTAAGTTAAAAGATAGTATTGACTACAACGGGACCTTTTGAATCCAACCTTAAACTCCAGGATGAGGTTCAGGAAGTACTATTTTACACTACGATTACATCAACTATTATTTTCGTATGTTTAGGAAAATTCATAACACATGCTGCAATCATCTACATGTATGGTATGTCCCTAAGCATTTATTTGAACAATCGCTTTTTTGCATGACTAAGCAATCAAACAAGTTAGTCCACATTTACCTTCCTAAATGACATCGCTCAGAACCAACTATTTGCACGTCCTGGGCATAATGTGTATTATTCCCTGCTAGAAAATAATTTCAATCGTAAGGTCTTTCTGGTACACTGAAATACAACGCATTCATGCAGTCGAGTTGAAGAATCGCCTATCATGAGTTGAGTACATCAAAGTTTCCCAAGTGAGCCAATGATTCGCGAGTCTGTTACAATCAGTCGACTAAATGAATACTGAAGTCAGTTGTCAACATTCACAATTGATGTAAAAAGCCAACGAAATCACATGGAAATCAAATTAAGCGATAATTTTGTGGACGAAAGAAGGACAACAAATCTTGTGAGTTGATCAGTCTTATCCATCTGTCGGTGTCTAGGAGAAATCTCATTCTATTACTGTTCAATTTGCCAGAACAATCAGTTATAGTCAAACAAATTTATTTAAAATTAATGTCTAACATCGATGGCTAAAATCTTGCATCAAATGGAATACGGGACAATACGATACAAACACTTGTTAATAAACATTCGTGAAATCTCCAACACCACAGGGTGTCAAACACTCACCGCAAAAATCTCCAAAACCATGTAATGTCAGACTATCAGCAGGAATATTTCCAATACCTCTGGGTGTCAAACAATCACCGAAAATATATCCAACACCCCTGGATGTAAAACAATGACCGCATACATCTCCAACTCCACTGGGTGTCAAACAATCACCTCAAAAATATCCAAAATCATTGAATGTCAAACAATCACCAGGTACATCTCCAACACCACAGGTTGTCAAACAATCACCGCAAACATATCCAAAACCATTGAAAGCCAGACAATCACCAGGAATATTTCCAACACCTCTGGATGTCAAACAATGACCGCATACATCTCCAACACCACAGGGTGTCAAACAATTACCGCAAATATCTCCAACTTCCCTGGATGTCAAACAATGACAGCATACATCTCCAACACTACCGGATGTCAAACAATCACCGCAAACAACTTCGAAACCACTGGGTGTCAACAATCAACGCAAACATTGTCCGGCTTTAAACATCGACTTTCCGGATTAACCTACATTGTTTTGTCGAGCACTGACCGCAATAGATATTATTGGACCATGAACAAACAAGGAAAGAAGAAACCTAGCTAAGTATTTATCGATAACACAAATGGAAACAAATAATTCTACATGACTGATACAATCTTTCAGAATTGGTTTCAAATAACATAAGTTATCGGTTGGAGTAAGTAAGAGCTGGAAAGAGTTGTTGAAAAATGTCATGTATTATTTCAGTGCGATTTTTCTTCAAATGTGGCCGGTATTGCAGAACAAAAAAAAACATATGCGGCAAGAATATATATAACAGAATAATCAGTGTTCGCTGCTATTCATAATCAGCGTCCGTATAAGATAAATTGGGAGTTCCATCACACCGAAATATAACTTTCCAGTTCAAGATGTTCGAAATAGTATTGTGGATCCATCATCCCTCAACAGTTTAATGTCATAGTCAAAATGCCCTTCAGATTTAATCCTTTTATGGGCGTATTTGGCCCCACGTCCCGAAGTAAGGACGGGCGGGCACTTACGAATTATTTAGTGCACTTACTCTCCACTATATTGAATGGGACCGAACGACTCCATCAGGACTCATCAGGCATAATAGCCAACAAGGGCTATGCCTGTGGATGAATTGAGTGGTTTCAGGAAGGCCAATGAGAGCAAGTAAAGAGGTATTTGGGACATATTGTGGGTGGAGCAGATGCTGAATGGTGGCGATGTCGGGTGGAGGAATGATTTTGAAACTAACTATTTGTACGTGTGTGTATAGGATGGCCTAATTCAAAGTAAGACAATTATTTGTTTCAGATTAAATTGAGTTCTATGCCCTCTCTCATCATTGAATTACCCGGCCTACTATATGCTTTCAATATTTACAGTCGCGTATCTAAGATCCTGCATAAGATCCTCCAAGCTATTTCACTTCCTGCAACTCCCTAACCCCCTCCGCGTCTGCCACTCCCTAACCCCTCCTCGTCTGCCACTCCCTAACCCCATCCTCGTCTGCCACTCCCTAACCCCCTCTTCGTCAATGCAGAGGTCATTCATGACCAAATTTGGTCAATCACTCTATTCAAACCTCGGTCATTCTCTAACTCTTCTCTCACTCACTTTTGAAATCAATACCCTTTTTGGTAATCCTTGCTTATCCTTTCTTTGCATCCGTCTGAAAAGCCTCTGAACGCAGAGATCAACTCTAGAGTAAGATGCTATTTCATCACCCGGTTTTATTCGCGCATTCTCTTTCCTGCTTCCACCTACTGGCGACGCTCCTGCTATTCGTCTCAAATAATTCACCAATATTACATTCAGTTTTCCAAATTTCTATTCTCTCACACCCCCATGCCCCTGCACCACCGACGCTGCCCCTGCACCACCACCGCTGTTCCTGCACCACCGCCGCTTTTTAGACAACCATGCATTCATCCTGAGGTGTGGGCTTTGGAATGGGAGGCAATTGTGAATAAAAACATATTGGTGTCGTGGCAGTATTTATGAAATTGATCCGGTGAAACATAGGAAAGATAGTAGCTTTTTTTCCTAATGCTATTTCCATTAAAAGCTGGACATGACTGGGAACCATACGAAGAGGATGGGGGGTGAAATAAGGGCAACGGTACCCAGCACTCAAGAATTATCCAGGGTAATAAAGGTTAGGTGTAACTATCAATGACACTCTATAAAATCTTTAATAGGGTGAACTTATTATATCTTACACACTTGGTTTTGGTGGGCCATGATTCGAGGAAACTCTTTTGACTTGCTCCGGTTAAATCTTCAGTGAAGTTGGGAAAAATCGATTCGAAGTCTTTCCATGATAATTCAATCCAGTTGCCAGTCCCCGCCCAATACGAAGAGCCATCGACAGAGTACCTCAATATTCATCAATATTCCTCAATATTCAGAGGACCTCAATATTCCTCCATATTCAGTCCAGTTCCCAGTCCCCGCCCAATGACGAAGTGCCATCGACAAAGGACTCAATATTCCTCCGCTCGCTGGACCTTACTGAGCATTGGCGAGCTATTTAAGGTTGTAAGTGCCTGTCGTTCGTGTCATGGCAATCATGAAAGATGAAACCCTTTTCATGTTATCAGCTTCAATTTCACTTGGATTGAGTATAATAATTGTAGCTATAGAACTAAATGACGGAAAGGACTGAGGACAAGACAATTGATAATACAGTCAATAAATCACGTCTACTTCACATATAGATTGGGAATCTTTATTAACCCTTCATGAAAAATATGTTTGATCGACGAATACTCTTCTTAAGAATTTATTTTGTGATAGCAAAATCACGTTGTTCGATTGAAACTTCATCTTATAACATTTTCAGAAATACCTGCCAAGTGTAGAGGTCATGAATCTTCACCTCTGAGAGGATCACTTTGTGACAGAGGTGACAGAAGTGACAGAGATGACAGAGGTGACAGAGATGACGTAGGTGACAAAGATGACCGAGGTGACGGCACTAGAATCGTTTATCCAATGGTTTCAAATTCTTCATATTACTTGAAAACTGTTTTGCGAAATCTTACGTGGCTTGAACCATTCTAAGACTCACTAATTTCGTTCATAAATATTGTTGAAAAAAACGACAATTGGAATGCAAATTGTTGTTGAAATTAAAATTTTACTGGTCGTCATCAAGACCGGATGCAGACTTCAAAAATTTGATCTGGGAATGCTTTGTCCGTTTGCGTACTTCAACAGTCAAGTGTGGGGATTTTCTCAGTTCATCACTCCAAATACTGCTTGAGAATTAATTTATTTCTGCAATACAATTGCATTCACGCACTAGTCTATTCTTCATCTGACAATGCCAGATAATTCTTCCCATTGTTTAGACAATTCACTGATGAGATAAAATGTGAGTTCACAACACTCCAATCAATGTTAAAATTAACGTCTTACTACTGGAACCCACATTTCTCATAATCTTTACGATCATTCGAAAAGCTCAGCTGTTCAAGACAATACCTATCACCAAACCTCGCTCATATATGATATTTTCATCACCATCACTTTTGTGTTGCATCAAATAAACTTTTTGAATTAATTTTTCCTAGAATGTATGCCATAACTGCATTAAAGTTTTGTACAGTCCATTCAGACAATGTGTCCAACACTGACAACACGCAGACCCTTACCGCATGCCGCCTCTGTACTCACCTCAGCTCCGTCTCATCTTTCCCCTCAGCTTGCATTATCGCGTCCTATTTTTTTAACCCACGGTATTCAACCTTCAACAGCTTTTCATTTTAGTTGAGGCGAATACCTGGAAAGCTTGGAATATTCCTGCGGATTAAGCCACCGACCAAAAACCTTTGACGTGAAAACAGCCGCTGTGGCAGTGTAGCTCATAAATTGCATTTATATCCCTCTCCTTTTCAGTGTGATGGACTTGGTTGGACTTGTTATACGGGTTGTTAAAAATAACGCAAGGATAATACCACAATAGTGCACACTTCCAAATAAATCAGCATTATGAGAATATTGCTATTGTCTTCAGGGCTAGATTTTTCGTCAGATGGACTCTGCCTCATCAGTAATTTGATGAAATGTCAGAATACTCTTGCTGCAGTCATTCTACAATCGTTCGACTGGCCATGACATAGAAAACAAAAATCAATCTCTATCTGATGTGTAGATTGTAAGCTGTTGAATAATATATGATGAACAAAACACTCGTACATTGATTCTTGCTGAATAATTATTACACATCACGCTCTGAAATGCACATTATGACGACATTAAACCTTAGCAATTGTTGCAGTCGTATTTAAATACATCTATAAAGATCAAAGAACTTTTACAATGCAAATTGGACAAGTTTTAATTATGCTCGAAAGGGTGTACGTAAGAATTTTTCTGCTGATTTACTCTACGTAACTTATTATAAATTCTCTTCGCGTAACATGTTAAACGCTGTTGGTTAACAGATTTTTTTACTCTAAATTTGTTAATGAAAAACATATGATAATTTTCATTCATTACTTACATTTATTTACGGTTATTTTTTATTATCTAGGAGAAAGATCTAACATCGTTTGTTATTGAATTAAAACTTCTTCACCTGGATGAACCTTTTTTCTGCAATGACACGAAACCTTAATAAAATAATAAAGAATTAATCGTCAAGAAGAAACCGCAAAGCAAAGGTCGGCCGGTGATTTCCAGCCCTGAAAGGCGGGAAGAGAAGTTGGACAAAAAAATCGAGCCATGTCAGAACCATCGATATTCAGTTCGATTTCAAGTGACTTCAATGATCACATGGTTTCAGTTTTCAATCACCCTCGTCACTACCTCTTCAATAGAGTCCACGTCACTACCTCTTTGTGAAAGAGTCCACAATGAACCCGGTTCAGCTATGTTATGATGTTCTATAAATTGCGTTGTCCCTCCCGTGGAATAAGAAAACTCTAGCAATTTGAGATAGAAGGTTACAAAACACAATGACAAGTGAGTCGCTCATCGTAGACTTTTAAGAGGCTCGTGAAATATGGAATGCGAGGAGCTCAAGAAAAGTGGGATAAACTTCTTTTACGCTTGCCAACATGCAGCGTCGCATGAAAGAGTTGGATGGCAACACTTTCACAGAGTGAAACATGCAGCGGCGCATGAAAGAGTTGGATGACAACACATTCACAGAGTGGGAGTTCTCTATTGCATTGATGAACTACTTTCATCAGTTCACAGGCACTGAAGAACATTGTGAAATCAAATAAGGAGCATTAAAATATTGGAACAAAGTTAAGGTTGGGAAATGAACGCCGTTGAGCTTGCCTGACTAGAATGAGCCCAACTAAAAGTTTACGTTGGTCACCATCCGGTTATTGTCCTACTCGTTCGTATTCTAAACAAGTACCACGTCATTGAAATACCGAGTCTACCCGACCAATAATATTACAATGATAACAAAAGTGAAAAAGTGCATTCTCTAACACAGGTAGAAGATATCCTTTGCTTCACCTTCACCTTTGAACACTTGTCGTATATTTGTCTGTCGTTAACTTGATATCCACTTTTTGCATTTATATTTCAACGAATTGTTTGCTTTATCATGACGAAGGTGCCGGAATAAAGAGTCGTTAATGTGTTACCAGGCTTTTGTCGATGGAATATTCAAGCCTTTTTTTCACAACAGAGTGAATTTCCATTTAGCTCCAATCTCTTTGATCGTGTCACGTGTGCTGGTTCATTTTTCTAATTCGTATATAAAAGGTGCAAATCATAAGACATGAGTGAAAAGTCTCACTCGCTGATCTGTTTGGCTGAAAATAATGTCCGTCCAATTAGCCCTTCGTTACATTTTGTCATTCAAAGTGATGTCAAGGAAAATCCGCGCACCGTTTTACCAATCAATTGATAAATCGACCAAATCCACTTTGATTTTGGGACGATTCACAACTTTGAGCGTATGAAAGACCTCCCTGCAGCCCGTGCCAACACCTGGGAAGAAGATTCTTTTTCCCGATCCATGCACAACACGTCTACAAATACTGCATTGCTGAGCTGAGGAAGGTGAGAGTACCCCGTTTGATCCGAACGCGATTGGTGATGTCCAGTCTTTTAACTGGACTCTTTTGCAAAACCTTGCCTGTGCAATCGAACTGTCTTCTCGTAGCAGAATGGAGAACAATGTCGAAAATCTACTTTGGCCTCTTTTGCAAAACCAACACAGCGGGTTCATAATGAGGGCGACAAAATTCTATCGGGGGTTCAGTTAGAGCAGCCAGGGAAGTTTTACAACTCAGTATGATACGTATTCAATTCAATTACGACGAGGAAGAATTATGTTACCGAATTCAGTTTCAAATCCTTGGGTTGGTCTTGTTATGTAGATGCCTGCCCCAACCTAATTTATGATGAACAAATTTTACTGATCGATAATTAGTAAGTTTTGCTTCAAAATCGAATGCATACGGAAGAACCAGTCAGGTATTTTTGATGTAGTTCTGTCGCTAGCTGTATTTTGCGACATCAGAATGTGGGCTATCAATTGTCAAGTACTGAACCATAGCTAATTGATGCCAAATTTTTGAGCCTGCCTTATTTTATATTCCATCCGACTCCTGTTTGAATACCTTTTGCTCGTATAAAAAAATCCAGAATTCGCACTGCTTCTAAAAGTCCATCCGCTTTGGTTGAAACTTTGGTTTGTATTTCCACTAGGAAACCTCAATAAATCTACAAAATATTAAGAAGTATTGGAATATGAACATTATTTCTTACATCGGAAGCTACAGCGAGGAAAAGTTATAGAATAGTTCAGATACTTGCTACCGTGATAAATGTGGTCAAGGAATGTATCTCATATGATACTAAACCAATATATGTCAAACCGAGTGCTGCTGTATAACATTTGTTACAAAAAACTCCTATGAATTTATATTATGCGTCCTTTACTTGATACAATCATAAAGTGCACCTACGAGGAGATTATAGGAAGCGTCCCTGCAGCGCAACATTTCGAGGAAAATCACGCTCTCTTAAAGGAAGTTGTGAAAATGTTTTCAGTGATGAAGTCACAACTCAATATATTTGATTTGAATCTCCACAACAAGGAATGTGGTTTGTTAGGTCTAAATACTTCATGCAGCACCACCACAGTTACACATATATTTTTAGGGTTGGTTGGGACGCCCAACTTTGCCACCGATGCCCCCTGAGGCGCACAAAGGGCGTCAAGCTGGACAGTGACTGTCAGTTCTGGGATTAGCCTGCCCTGCTGCGGCAGTCGGGCGTGAGATGGACTTGGTTCTTTGGCAGTTTCGAGGAGTGTTCATACAAGCCTTGCTGATATACAACAAAAAAATATAATTTATGCCGGAAGTATGGTCATACGGTATGTAGTGTATAATTAAGCGGATGAATCGAATAAATACTTATAACTCAGCCGCATTTAAAATATGTA
>SDVV010004549.1:0-20080 GCA_016164225.1 Gammarus roeselii
GTATGTGTGTGTGTGTGTGAGTGTGTGATAGATTCATTTGCTTCCCCTGTATGAATTTGAAAGGTTCGCTCCAACACTCCTACCTACATTCAATGAATGGAGAGGGATGTTCTGTCTGGACGAAGAAGCCTCCAATATATATAGTTCTTTTTTGGGGGTTTCGTGTGAACAGGAGGTCAACTCGAATGTTCTCAAACGCTAAATTTTACTGTCATCGTAGTAATCAAGTTTATTTTCTATAATACATATTGGTCAGTTGTCTGTATCTCATTAGCGGCAATGAAAATATTGATTTAAATTGGTAACCCTGCGGTGTATAAAAGCAGACATAGCTCCTATTATAGTGGCACGCAATAAAACAATAAAAGGAGAATAGAGCAACTTGTTTCCTTTCCAAAGCGTATTTTGAGAACTAAGATCTTAGACTAATCCGGGTCTCGGTTTTGAGACCACTTGAAGACCATTAGAGCGTCATGCAACAGCATATGCGTCACACTATACAAAAGGGCTGCTTTTCAAAATGTATTTCATGATCGCGATAAAGATAGGATGGGATCTCAAATTTGTCACAAATTAGATACTCCTGCACAGCATTTATGCTAACGGTGTTCAGTCAAAGCCTCCAAATGGCGACTTTGAACACAGTAATTTATTTCTCTACTTAAACCCTCTAGTTTTTTTCTCATCCGTGGGTACAATAAACATTTTATTCTAATGCCGATGGATAGAGGATTTTTCTTATTCGTTTTTTGGGGGGAAGTCATTTTCTCCAACCTAACCGCATGTAAATTCATTGATGTCAAGGAATTATACTTTGCCATGAACCGCCAACTGACAGGCCTACCATCTTTGTCAAGTTTTTTTCTGCACATGGTTTAGAATGTAGCTTTCTACCTATACTTCACTCTTCTTCCAATAAATGTGTACGAAGCATAGAAATGTGTGTCAGGAGTTCAGCCCTGTGGTTACCGGTTCGCATTTTGGTGAGCTTCGGATTTTGGTGTGCAGCAGTTTGGATTTTGATGAGTTTTATCGAAGCAAATACTGACACATTGACAGTCCATTTAATTTCACATACGACCCAGACCATCGATCACTTTCTAAATTTGAAATCTGTTTCAGTCTTCAATTTGTTAACTGCTGAGGATCAGCTACACAGCATGTTTAAGGAGGGGTTATATCTTCTTCCTCTTCAAGACTTTGAGAACAACTGACAACCAGACGTATGAGAAGATAGTCAACAGCATCTTCTCTGGTGACATCCGCGAGGCGAAAGCAGACGAGGACTGCAGTGTGCTGATAAGGAAGTTGTTCTCCGAGATTAACTGCGTTAACAAGAAAGAAACGTAATCGAGGGCCAAATCCACGAATCATTTATTAAAAACTGCGTCGACAAAACGTCATGACCAAAAGCATGACTGCTTGTAAAAAGAAGAAGCCTCCTTAGTTCCGTGTGAAATAATCCCTGACGCCCACTCGCGACAACATCATGCATGTGTTCCGTTGCCCCGAAAATGAAATTTAGGTCTTCGAAAAATGGTGGACCCAGAAGTGCAATGTTTGCATGTGGGTGCCCACGATTGGTGCTGAAGGTCTTGGAAGTCGCCAGTATCGTCAATCACGGAAGTCGCCAGAATCGTCAGTCACGGTAGTCGCCAGTATCACTAACGTGAACGTCATGGTAGTCGCCAGTGTCGTCAGTGTTCCCTAGCAGTCAATAATTGTCATTTTCGTCACAGTGCTGCTTACATGCAATCAATGTTCGTGCGCCGAGGTTACAATAAAATTCAACAATATTACGGTGTGTTAGACCAATATCATTTCAGTTCTGTTCCTTCCACCGTCCATCCTATGGATCCCTTATTTTGCCATCCACAAATTTAATGCTATTTGCGATCAACTAAAGCATTGTTACGTTCTTTTACCCAAAAAAAAAGTGATGACGTACAGAGAAGGTGGGTCGAATATTATTATGAATTGTTGAATGTCGAGGATGACAGAGTGGCTGACTTTGTTGCTGTGGTGGTCGTACTCGGATGTCAGTTTTGAAAGAGAGACTTGTGGCGGACATTACTAGGGAAAAAGTGCAGGAGGCAGTGGAGGTGATGAAAGCAGGAAAGGCTCATGGTTTGGATAGCGTTGCGACTGAGTGCATGTAAAAGGGTGGAGTAACGACTGTCGAATGGTTGGTGAGGCTACTGAACTTGTGTTTTGTGGCGGGTGTGGTATCGATTGAGTGGCGCAGTGCTTGCATTGTTCCGCTGTATAAAGCCAAAGTGGATAAAAAGGAGTATTACAACTCAAGAGGCATCAGTTTGTTAAGTGTAGTCTGTAAGTTGTACGGGAGAGTGCTGAATAAAAGGATTAGAGACTGTATGGATTGTGCAATTGGAGAGGAACAGTGTAGTTTGAGGAGTGGTAGAGGGTGTGCCGATCAGATTTTTGCAGTGAGACAGGTTTGTGAGATGTACTTTGCAAAGGGAAAGGATGTGTTATGGGCTTTCATGTACTTGGAAAACACGTATGACAGGATTGACAGGGGAGCGCTGTGGAGAGTGTTGCGTTTGTACGAAGTGGGCGGAAATCTGTTGAAAGCGGTGCAAACTTTCTATGTTGGCAGCCGAGCATGTGTCAGAGTGGGAAGCGAGGTGAGTGATTGGTTCACAGTGAGAGTGAGGCTGAGACAAGACTGCGTGATCTCTCCCTGGCTGTTCAATTTCTACATGGATGGAGTGGTCAGGGAGGTGAACGCGATTGTGTTGGGTTGTGGCTTTGAGCTGTTGGAAGTTAATGGGCGGAGTTGGCAGTTAATCCAGTTGCTGTTTGTGGATGATACGGCGCTGTTGGCTGATTCAGATGAGAAGCTGTGTAGGCTGGTGTCTGAGTTTGGTAGAGTGTGTGAGAGGAGAAAGGTTCGAGTGAACGAGGGTAAAAGTAAAGTAATGAGATGCTCAAGGAATGTTGATGAAAGCAGAATTAGTGTCCTCCTCACGACGATTGTTGGAAGAAGTTCAGTGTTTTAAGTATTTGGGCCCCCATGTGGAGAAGACTGAACTAGTGAAAACTGAGGTGAAGTCGCGAGTGAAGGAGGGGTGCTAAGTGATGGGTGCACTAACGAGTGTAATGAGCTGCAGGACGTTGGGGATGGAAGCAAAGAGAGGGTTGTACGAGGGTGTCGTTGTCCCAACTGTGCTCTACGGAGCTGAGACTTGGGGCTGAGCCCAGAGGAGAAAAGAAGGTTGAATGTTTTCGAGATGAAATGTTTGAGAAGCATGGCTGGCGTGACGCTGACAGACAGGATCACTAACGACACGGTTCGAATCAAAACGAGGATGGTGAAGAAGTTGGAGAATCGAGTGGATTCGCGTGTTCTGAGAGGGTTAGGGCACATGACGAAGATGAATAAAAGGAGATTGGTAAAAAGGGTGATGAAAGCGGAGGCGAGTGGCGGGAGGCCTAGAGGTAGACCAAAGTTTGGGTGGCTGGATGGTGTGAATCAGGCGTTACGAAGCAGAGACTTGAATGTGAAGGAAGCGAAATAGCGTGCAATGGACATGCGTGAGTGGAAAATGGTTGCGAATGGATGCTTTTTTACGCTGCCCTGATGTGCCTTTCCGCCCTTGGCATCACGTTTACACGGGATGGTTGTGGGTGGGGATGGGGGCGGCCATCATGACGCAACAGAGGCAAACCAGTCACACTGTCGGGCCTTGCTGCCGACAAGGATCCTCTTTAGCCCAAAAGGGTTAATTTGTGTGAGTGTGAGCATACGAGATTGTGTGGTGCATCTTGTCGTCGGCCACCCCCCTTCCCGGGGGATTCGGCCTAAAGTCTATATCTGTATGAAAACTGCTACGTCATTTTATTTTCCTGGCGCATCGTCGACAGTATCGACCTCATTCTCTCCTAGCCGAATTGTATCAAATGCCGCTTTCTGTGATTTTACAAAATATGGAGCCAAATGCAACCCGCGTTCAATACGTTGTCCTCCGTGCAACGTCTCTTTTTTTTTTAGCCATTTGTCATGCACCTCTCATGTCTTTAGAGGCCTGTCGGTCAATTAACGCACTGAACCGTGGCTTGACGTAGGGAGCGGCAGGAGATCAATTTACCGTCTGTCTT
Source organism: Gammarus roeselii (assembly GCA_016164225.1). Taxonomy (NCBI): domain Eukaryota; kingdom Metazoa; phylum Arthropoda; class Malacostraca; order Amphipoda; family Gammaridae; genus Gammarus; species Gammarus roeselii. The sequence continues at coordinate 4,123 of SDVV010004549.1, forward strand.
TATCATTCAATAATCGTGTGAACTCAATCCGTCAACTCTGCAAATTATTCATGTTCAATCTATTATTCATTAACGCATTTTTATAATTGAACTCATGCATCAATGAGGTAATTTTGTGACCCCATCCAGGGCACAGCCCTAGTAAACATCAAAACATATATTAGTAACCATCATTTGCCGTACTAGTCACTTAGGGGTCACTTGTAAAAGTTTCTTATCAGCTTCTGTTTTGTGCCTCTTTTTCCAGCTTCAACTCAACAATTGTTACCTATTCAGTCAGATCGCTTTAAATAACATTGAGTTAAACCTCGAATACCAAACAGTTTCCTCCAGCAGACGGGTATAGCAAGGGATCACTTCTCCCTCTATTTGTTGAAATTTACTTCCGGTGGCTGAGTACCGAGAGTAGTTCTACCTCTGCTGCTAATGGCATATCTTGTCACTTATATATTCATGAGGAATTTTTTCACATGAGTTTTCAAATGAACTCTGGAAACAAGCACTTTCCAAATGTTATTGTTGTCGAAATAATTCGAAAATGCAGTACGTTCCTTCCTTCATAAATAATGATGATAGATAAATGGAAACATTTCTTTTCGTATGATGGTATCCATTACCCTCAAGTGTCAAAAACAAACCTCCTCTAGTAAATATTATTATTTTTCATTATGAGCTGCTTCTGCGACATCTGTACTACGGTGCTCCTTTTAGCCAGAGTATCCTTAATCGTCATTACCGTGTACTTGCCACTAAAACTCTGCTTAGCTTCTTGCGCCATCACGGATGCACCTTTAAATTTCCGAGACATTCCGGACCCTATTTGCAAGAAATCTTAGCACATGATTCTAAAGTTGAATGACTGAAAATTAGTTATCCATCTTTAAAAAATTGCAAGCCGGTGAATAATATTGCATATTTTTTATCATGTATTCTACCGACTAGAGCAGAGGAGGCGTTAAACGAAAAAGGTACCGTTGACGTCATCGTAAATGAACATGTACGTATGCCAAAGATGCACCAGCCCTTCAAAATAATTGTGATTGATCCCAGGTTAATATTCGTTGTGTCGATACAGGGAAATAATTCTAGACCTCTTTAGCAGTGTTATATGACTCTGTTAAATACATTTATTAATCACCACATGGGCGTCTGTTTCTGGCTATACAAAAAATATATATATATATTTGAATAATTAGGAATAAAAATATCTGACTCTAGATATGCCCGCATTAACAAATTATATGGCTTGAAATGACACCCTATAGAAAATTTTATAGAGGTTAATAATTACCCACTTATCTCATCTTAGGGAAGCAGGCATTAGGCACGTATGTAGGAATGGAAAAAAATAGATATATTGGAAAGGCGACAATGTGAAAGTCGGGTTCTTGGGCTCCTGAAGAGTTCCTCCGCCTAACTTGGTCCAGTAGTTCAGGACACTTGCACTATTATTTCTGAACAGTCGATACTTGGGCGTGCTTGGATCAACCCGCGTAATGGAAGAGCTACACAAAGTCTACGTTGAAATTTTACACCAAAATTGGGGCAATGATACCTCGTTCTGTGTGCCGCAAAGCAGGCAGACACTATGGCTCTTATGTTTGAGACCCTATAAGGAGTGTTGGATGAAAAACCATTGTTAAAAACTTCGGTATTACACTAGCACAAGTTGAATTGGTGGGTTCAGCCAGGAGCCGTGTGTGAATTTGGTTCGTTAGGCTTTTAACCACCAGCGGACTGGTAATGTGTAGGAGGTGCTTTAACCACCAGCGGACTGGTAAGAAGATATAGGAGGTGCTTGTGATTTAGTCACGAAACAGCAGTGGGTGTTTTGTTAGGCTTCAAAAGCACAGTTTGTGGCCAATCTGACAAAAAAATGGCATTTACACTAGCCTTTTAAAACCCCGAGAAAAATTGAACAAATGGACAAGAGAATTGATTACCTCAACTGGTATTTTTATCGGGGGGTGGGGGGAAGGTTTACCTACCGTTAAAGGAGATGAGATGGGGTGAGCGATGAGACGGCTTGAAAGGCTCGTCAGCACTACCACGTATTGTGAAGAAGACAGCCTGGCACCCAAGCAAGGGCTCAGTGTTCGATGCTCCGTACCGAGCGGGAGGCGGACCGAGAGACTGCAAGGAGCGGCATCCACGCTTCGGGTTAGTATGTCCTACCAGTGTACTCATAATTTATCATAATGGGAAAAATCACAATATTAATGGAGTGATGGTCATCGATTATGGCTCTCCGATGTCCCCTAATCTGGTATTATTACAGAGAAACAATCAATAACAGCTGGTGATAATTAGACATCTTCGGATTAATTAATTCTTCAACAGTAGTTAAGAGCTAAAAAGATTGAATCTCCGTAGCAAGGTTGTTCCTTACAGCAACTGCACAAAACCTAATAAAATAACGAAATAAACTGAAACACCAACAATTTTTACCACTTATTCAAGTACAACATGGCTGAAAAAAATTCAATTCAACTTTAGATTCCCAAAATTCGAATTTTGTGTTTGATAATTTACTTTCTTGCGTTATGTTTAAGAATTGAAAACCCATTGCGAGACGATGTAAATAAATTATTTCATGATGATATCAAATTTTTAGCTAATATATCAATGAATAAAAATATTTCAGGCGTCAATCTGGAAATGCATGAAATAACAACTCAAGGCAACAATTATTGCTAAGAAATCATTGCTTTACACGTTGAAATACATTTAACGTGGATGCACATGGAAACGCAATAAAATATAGTACAAAAAAACAAAATTGGAAACAAAACTAGGTTATCATCGCCGTTTACAATAACATTCAAGCTCTGCATGTACGAGAAATTATATATGATGAAAGAGAAAAAACATTTATCCAATTAGATAAATATGTACAAAAATTCTTCCTTCTGCAACTTCTCCGTCTCACTGTCGCAGAGGATCCCGAAACAGAACGGGAGCTTGTCCTTGTCATGATTTTGTTCCGTTTGATCCTCCTCTCACCCTGAAAGTGCGTCAGAGACAGTGTTGTCTTGGCTAAAGATGTGTTGTGTGTCTCTGGTGTATATGCCGATGTAGTTGAGGTGCCGTATTTTGCGTGAGATGTCTCAGTCAATTGTGCGCTCCGTTGCGCCAATGAGTGGTTTTTTGTCGGTTTTGTTGAGGACGGATGTTCCTACCTTCATGTACCCAAAGTGACGCACAGAGAGGCTGACTGCTAAGAGTTCTCTACCAAATGTCGAGTATTTTCTCTCTGTGCGTGTGAGTTTGCGATGGAAGAATGCTATGGGTCTCCATTCGCCGTTGATTTTGCTCTGGAGTACACCTCAACAGCTATGTCAGATTCGTCAACTGAGATGCAAGTTTCGGCATTGGGCTTACGTAGTGCAGTCTGATCGCGTTGACCAGTGCTTGCTTTGCTGCCACGAAAGCTGCAGTGGGAAGAGCATCCTACATTCATTAAACAACACTAAACAAAGGTAGCTTTGAGCTCACCTCAGGAGACTTCATGTGATATTACTTTTGATGGCGTAGATCACCTGGTAGCCAGCCTCCGCTCGCGCCACTCGGGATCGACGCCACCTGTCCCGGCACGTCTGCGACTCGTCTTTTTGCGCTGAGGAACCTGTTCTTGTGGACCGGACTTCTCTGTGGAACGGACGGTGCTTCACCTAACTAATCGGAAATAACAGTTCAGTACTTCTTGCCTCAGGAGGTTTTTGACTCCTACAGGAGAACAGTTGCCCATTCAGTTCAGCGAATGGCCGCCTACACTTCTCAAGAATCAGGAGGTAAGATACTAAAGCCACATGGATAAAAATAAAATACCAATGAGTAATCTAGCTTGCTCTGCTTGTGGGTCTCCAGCAACATCCGCAGGTTGAAGATCATTCACTTTAAACTTAGATGGACAAAGGGTGCCGGCGCAGCTGAGTCAAAGTCCTTAGTGCACTGGACATCTACCTATATTCCGCTATGAACTGCCTAAGAATTCCTTTCAGCTCGGTGGCCGAATGGGTAGCGAGCCGGCAACCCAACCCAGACACAAAACGGGGAAATACAGGCAACAACAAGGCTAGCAGCGACAAGCTGAGCAGCGGCAGGCAGCAACGTTGGCAGTTCTTCAGGTTAGAGGGTAAAATATAAGTTAAAGGAGGGACAGAATGGGGAACCTGTTCCCTTCTAAAAGGGAGAAAAACAGCTACTTACATCCGCCAATTGGACACATCCAGGGAGGGTCAAAATCCCATGGGGTAATCAAAACCAATATCAAGTGCAATATCACCTCTATGATGAACTAATCAGGGAGGAGGTGACAACATGAGAATCCGCTATCAAAAGTGGAATGATAATAGCGGAAAAGGGGGATGTCACAGGGGGATTTGAGCCTGAGAAGCTGCCTTACATACAGGAGAATCAGCTCCAATACCAAAAGCACAGAGCAAAATAAGTGCTTTCAGCAGCTGCAGGCAATGCCCCCAAAAAATAGGAATCAACCCAGCAAGCTCAGCTTCACAACACACACAGAAACGAAGGAATGCCCTCCATATAGTTTACGTGTTACAGAAATGAATTTTCTATAGTTAAAGTTCTATGTTATTGTCGGTTATCAGTCACGCAATGTCTAGTAAATCTTGGTCGGGTAGGGTGTTTTCCTGCAAGGTGATTAGCTACGCACAAGGCAATTAGTTACGCATAAAGCAAACAATTAAACACAAGGCAATGCAATCAGCCAACAAAACCAATTAAGAGAATCTCCAATAGCAAAAACACCACTAGCTGAAACCATATTATTACCCTCAGCGCAGCTTTACCTGGAGTAGCCCAGTATTATAGTTTGCGGTTTCGCGTTCGGAAAGACTACTGCAGCCTAGTTACACACACACAAGAATCAAGCATACAAAAATATTAACTCAAAGGATAGTATGGAAAAGAAACAGAGAAATTTAAAAATAGAGGAATGTAAAGAAAACTAGAAGATTGCTTCAGGCATACGGCTGCACTAGACCATGGACCAATTGGTGTAAGCTGATGACCAATATATAAAACATTTGTGGGTACCCGTAATTCAACTCCAATATATGTGTAAAAAATGCACTACGTTGTATAAAACAAGCAGAAGTGATAATAGTCTTTTCATGGGCTGAGTGATGAACTAGAATATAATTTCGTACATCAGTTTGGTGAACAAAATAAAAAAATGGGGGCCTCCTTTGGTAATGCATTTATTGTTTCAACAACTTAATAAAATCATAGTTCCCTATCACATTTTTGAAAAAAAGTAACACTGTATTAATGTCTCACCACGGCATCCAGGAGCAGCGGTGCAGATAATGGACTACACTGATAGAAGCGTTCCAGCACCACCCACTCCCAGGTCTACAGATTCCCCACCACCAAAGTTTTCATCAATGAAGAGGTATGTACTTCCACTGTAGCGTTTCTCCTTCAGGGTCCCAAAGTTTTCACCTACCACTCCTGTGCAACTCTACCAGATGACCTATGAGATGCCCACGCCGAGTTATAAAACGCCTCCGTTGGCTTGAGTCACGGGTATCTTTCTACACCACACAGCTATCCTCCAGAAAAACCTGTTCCACCAACCAGGTCAGGTCTTAACACCGCTGTCACAAGCGACTCCAGGGAGTGACGGAACTTCATCCAATTAATTATCATGACTGCGACACCAGTCGAATAACTCCGTAGGAGTTTGAAGGTTTGCATGCGTTTTCATGGCCCCACAATAACGCCAGTTAATTAGCTTCCCAGAAGCCTACCAACAAACTCCTGCCGGAACACGCCAAGAGGATTTCACGGTCAAAGTTCGGAAATGGATACCCGAAGAGCTCTTGAACAGTGGTAGGTCTCTTGCTTGGGGGGAAGAGGTCCTACCACAACAACGTCAGCGATGCAGACAGGTCACCACGTAACTCTCCAGTTACTGAGTCACTTCGGAAGGTTGATTAGTGGAATGCTCCTGGGAGGATAACTACTCCTAGGATTTGAATTAGGGCAAAATCTTCCGTGCACAGCCACCTGACACTACCACAGATCTGAAAGAAAAGAGACACGTTAAATTACACTGAATTACACATATTATGGAACACAGAACACATCACAAAAGAACACGCTCCAAAGACAGGCAGCCCGCAAGCTGCAGAGGATAGAGAAAACTGACAGTGCCTTCACAAAAATCTAGAGGGGTTGGACACACCACTATAACGCCTTTTCTGCTTCTTCATGTCATTTAACAAGAGCGTTCTGGAGATTTTGGTGGCTGGTTCCCAGTGTGTAATGAGTGTAAGGGAGACAAAACATGAGCTGCATTTGGGGATGCAGCGATGATAGATGTTTACTATTCTGGTGAAATGACGCAGTACCTAGAAAGTGGTGAGGAGCGGCGTTTTGCTGATTGCCTCCACCTTATCTGGGAGCGGCATGATGCCTTCATTGTTGATTCGGTGGCCGAGGAATGTAAGCTCATTTTGACGAACTCGCATTTATCCTCATTACCCTAGAGGATGTGTTGTTTTAGTCGCTGAAACGGTGCCTCTAGATCTTGCAGATGTTGTTCCTCTGTTTCAATGCCGATGAGCATGTCATTTTTGCTGACAAAGAGGTCCACTTTCCTGATGGTTATATCTGAGCAACTCGCGTCCATTTTCTGGTCACACCATCAATTAATCTTTGAAAACTTTGGGATGTCCCAGATAGTCCTAAATTCATCCGGGTGTATTCAAAAAGACCAAAGGGAGTGGTGATAGCAGTCTTTTCTATATCCGCCGGGTTGTTAGTGATTCAATGGTTTGCAGATTGCAGGTCGATTTTTGAGAACATGCGTTTGCCGGTGACATTCTGGCTAAAGCTTTGCAGGGGAGGCAAACGTAGATGTCTCTTTGTGTGCATCGGCTTAGAGAGCGATAGTCACCGACAGGTCTAAACGTGTTGGGTTTCTTTGGGACCATGTGCGTAGGTGACGCCTATGCATTACTATTTGCTCTGATAATTCCCGCCTCGAGCAAGGTCTGGAACTCTTCCTTGGCGGCATTATACGCTGCAAATGCCAAGCTTGCGTTTAGGGTTTTGAGTGAGTTGGGGGTCCTGTTGTTGGAATGTGGTGTGTGATTGTGTGTGTGGGCATGGGTGTTGAATATTGTGAAGTTAGCTCTGTGTATTGTTGTAGAAGTGCAGCAAATGGTTTCGCAATGAAGTTCTGTGTGCGGCTGATTCGATTTGTGCTGGGTATTGATTGGTTATAGATGTCTGCAACTGCGTGATTGTGTTACTTGAGTGATTAGTTGGCTATGTTCACTGCAATATTGCAGTGTGCTAGGAAATCCACTCCTAAAATGGGCTGTTCTATTGCTGCAATGGCGAAACCTCATTTAATGGTTGTTGCAACCCAAGGCCCAGTGTTAAAAATCGCTCTTCATATGTCACTAACCGAGAATCAATGGCTACTATGAGGTTGCTGTCCTCTATGTTATTTACGATTTCCCCCTTTGTCGGTTGACACTGAAGAAGGCTCCAGTGTCGACGAGGAAGTTACAATTGTTACTATTGTCTTTAACAATCAGTATTTGAACGCTTATGGATACTGCCACGTTTGAAGTGCTGATCATCACTGCGCGGCGTTGGATTTTACTCCTACCAAGCGCAGAGTGCATGGCAACTGCGTGCCTGGTGGCCATAAGTGGTGTGGGCCAGCATAGGATTGATGTTTTAGCATTTTGGATTGATGCTGCTGGATGTCGTGCTGTTTGTGTTGTGCATTGCAGAGGTTTTACAGGTGCAGGACTTGTTGTTTCTTGCCTATATCAGTTAGGGTGTCCTCTTGAGTTGTCGAGATGCTAGGACTTGATATTGTTGTTGCACATTACAGTATTTGTTAAAACTAGGCAGATATTGATATATTGCTTCATCATCAGACAACACACACACCGACATCTATGGGCAATTGCCACTCCTTTCTTTCGTTCCGTTAGTTATCATTTATTTATACCTTCCATTCATACAGTTGACAACTACCCACGGACTGCGAGAGCCCAATTCTGTTGTGTCATAACATCAATGTACGTCGATGTAAAATCTCAATGGGGCCATTGTTTGGGCTGCCCGGCTTGGTCTTGAACCTGGCATCCAAGAAAGGCGCCTGCTGCTGGGATGACTGCGATAGCTGGATCCAGGGCATGTTGTAGCGTTCTTGGTAAGGACCATTCCTTTTGACTCTTGGTCCTATAAACCCCCATTGGTGGTGCTCCCCGGGTAGCCTGGCTGGGCCCCCGAGTCAGGGTCATGTTTTTGGCAGGAACTTGCATACCGAAAATGTTTAACGAATGGGTGTTTTGGATTTCCGTTATTGGCAGCAAGCTTACTCAATGTTGCCGCTAGCGGGACATTTTAAACTTGTTTTGTCTGAACCTAACATTTTACATATGTCGGCTCCCATGATTCTGTCTATTTGAATGAGCACCATGATCAAGATAATGCTTACCAGCCTATTTTAATACCAATTGTAGGGACACTTGTCCTGTACAAGTCTACCATTTTGTGGTCTCTTTGGAATCAGACTTTCAAAGTCAAAGGACTAGTTTTAGATGTGAATAGAATTGTAGCTACTAGTTTTGTTCATTCAAGCAGTACTTACGATTGCATGGTACCATTTTGCTTATATATTTGATAATGAATGAAAGAACATGTCGGTCACACAGTCAGTGCATCGCATTATTTCCAAGGTTGGCAACAAAGGAATATGAAGGGAATGAATAAGAAGGCAGTTAATTCGCCCCATGAATTTATAAGTGAATTAAAGTTGTTGTACAGTGCAATACAAACAATCGGCAGTGGGGAACTCAGCTAGTTATAGTGGTTTCTTCAGGAAACCAGGACTGGAAGACAACGTTCTGGGGGCACCATTGTTTGGGCTGCCCCGGCTTGGCCTTGAACCTGGCACCAAGAATGACGCCTTCTTCCAGGATGACTGCGGTAGCTGGATCAAGGGCATGTTCTGGCATTCTTTATAAGGGCTGTTTCTTTTGACTCTTGGTTCTGTCATCCCCCATTGGTGGTGCTCCCCGGGTAGCCTGGCTGGGCCCCCGGGATAGGGTGAGTGAAATAATTCCGTTTGTTACATGGCTAAAGGTCTCTTTTTTTCAAGATCTCTTTAGGTTCACCCACTAAAGCCGCAGGCAACAACTTTTGCCTTTAATTGAATGGAAAGTTTGGGTTCAGTCTGGTACCTACAAGTCTAGTTCAGTAGTCAGTATAAATTGTTATACAAATTAAAAATGGAGTAACTGGCTCCGTTGAGTGGTAATGACTCGCCATATTTAAGAATTGGCTGCTATGGAATTTAATTCCTAAATGGAATTCCGATTACGTCAATTTTAACGTTGCATATGAAACATGTGTGAAATTATGATTCAGCAGGGTTCAAATGGAATATATACCTGCTGAAATTCTTTTCTAGCTGACACAAAATACAGTCAAGCTTAGCTGCCTCATGGTTTATGACATTATTCATCTTACAAAATGTATATCAGTTACCAGAATATATTTAGCTAGCTTTGAGCATGAAACTAGGAAAGAACATTAATAACCTAAGATTGCGTTCAAATATTTATATTTTGTCTACCTATTTTACACTATCTACAATAATTATCTAATCAGGCTGAAGAACTTACCCAGTTATTCTAGCAGGAACTCGCACACTGAAAATGTTTAACGAATGAGTGTTTCGGTTCTCCGTGATTGACAGCAAGCTTACTCAATGTTGCCGCTAGCGACACAGTTTAAACTTGTTTTGTCTGAAACTTACATTTTGTGATTTGTCGGCTCCCATGATTCAGTCTATTTGAATGAGCACCATGAGCAAGATTATGCTTACCAGTATATTTTAATGCCAATTGTAGGGACACTAGTCCTTTACAAGACACTAAAACAATATGCGTTAGTAAGACCATTTGTAGGGACAACTCTCCTCTACATACACATCCTTTCCATTCCAACAGCTACCATAAGAGCAGTTGAGGGTAGTGCCCCAGCAATATTTGCGGACCTATGTTCCACTGCATACCCTAACCACCTTACTATTTTTATTGATGGCTCTGTAATGGGAGCACCGGCAGCTGGTGTTGGAGTTGTTTGGGTGGTTGCTATTCATAACCTCAATTTTTCATTACGCCTCCACGCTCACCACACATTCCAGACAGCCGAACTTTTTGGTATTCAGCAGGCACTTTTTTCTCCTTTCCTCCCATCTTTCTTCTTCCCTTGCAGTTATTTTCACTGATAACTTGTCCTCCCTTTGCCTCTTAGCCTCTTCTAGGCTTTCTACTTATAGTTCCATCGTTCAGACAGCTCACCGTATTCTTCTCCTTTTCCCTCTTCAAGAAGTGCACCTACAGTGGGTGCCGACTCACTGTGCGATCTCCAGTAATGAGGTGGCAGATGCGGTAGTCGAAACAGCTGCAACATCCTCCCTCCCAATCCTTGATCTACCACTCTCCTTATCTGAACTCCGATCTGTCTTCTTTTCTTCTATCGGAACTTACTAGCAGGTCAGGTGGAATGTTGTCAAGGCCAGCACTCTCTGGGTGCACTGAAACCCCTGGTTCATCCCTGGGCCTGGAAGGGGACACAGTCAGGATTTTTGAAACTCTGCTCGGTTCCGACTTGGTACTGTTCCCATAAAAAAGCCCTCTACAAAATCCGTTAGTCTGACTCGTCACGTTGCCCTAATTGTCCATTAGATGAAACTGTCCATCATATTTTTTGTCTGTCCTCAATACCATGCTGGCCGTTGCCATCTCCTAACCAGCCTGCATGCCCATTGGTATTTACTACCAACTCTTCCCCTTCTCATCAGTGGCCCACCTGGTGATCCTGGTGCTGCTTTGCTCATCTTTATTAAGCTTGTAAAAGCGTACACCACTCTAACTCACCGGTTCGACCAATCGTGAGGTTCTTTTTTGTCTCCTCCACCTAGACTGTCACGGAGCAAATTGACCTTGGTCAACACAACCCGACATGACACAAGTTCACCTCCCTTCACCTGAAATACAACCTATCATGACGTTCATTTATTTGTTTATCGCATTGTTGAACAATAATACCATTCAAGTGTCTATATATCTCAAATAAATATCCCTCATATAATCATCTTGCTCAGAGCTATCAGGGGTAATGAATGGACGGGGTTTGAACAGGCAACAACTTTTTAGAGGTAATTGTGTCAGTTCGAATGGCAACAGTATTTGCCTATTGGGCATCGTAAGCTTGTGTTGCTAAGTTCGGTCACTAATATGTATATATTTATACATACTTAATTTGGAGTAAGATCATCTATATATGGTTATTGTATTTATATCCGCATTAGGATACAGATGTTTCCATGAAGTCAAATTTGTTTAGGACTATTTATGATAGTATCGCCTAACTCATTTGAGTCACGACTGGTGAATCGGGTAGGCACTTCTGGACATTTTTTTTTGCGGGCGTGCTGGCTGGGTAATCCCTTTTTGTCGACCTGCAGGCTGCTCACAATACGGACTCCCTAGAATAACCTGTACTCACACAGGACACCTGTTGCTCAGGGTTAGAAATACTTTCCAAAATTAGGTTCGGTAGGTAGGGATTGTGTTGATGTTACCAGACAACAATGCTGAAGACTGCAGGCCCGCCTAATAGTGACGTCCTTGCAACAGTAAAGACCTCTGAATTAGAATAGGCTAACCCCAGACTGCATAGAAAGGAAGTGTTTCTCACCTTGGTTGTCTCAACACCACCCCACACCCCAGCAAGGCCAGAGTGCAGAGCATGACAGAAGACACAAATGCCACAGCACTCCAGACTGCGTAAGCCCAGCCAAATCATGGAGCGGAAAAAATATTTAAATTTGTGCTTCAGGCAACCAATCATACAGCAGTTCTGTTAGTTGCAAAATAAAACATACATATATACGTACACTACACGGAAATACATGCTTACACACACATCCCTACAAATAAATTAACTTTGTACATCAGATCAGCAAAGGCTTGCTTGTAGCAAGTGATAGGTGACATATAGGTCAACTGCACTATGTCAGCAGGCAAGTCATTCCACACATCAACACATCTCACACTGATAGACCTACTGCAGACATCAGAAGAGCAAGGAGGAAACCCAAGCTTCAGCACATGTTCTCTAGTACCAATGCTTCGAGCCAAAGAAAACATTGTCAGCAAGTCCTCTGATTTGCCATGCAAACTTTTCCAATATTTGGTCAGAAATTTTGCACAACCTCTCAAAAATGGAATAATCACCAGAAATAATTATAAATGTTTGTGCAGGCTGGGTACCAGACTGAAATAATAGGCAGCCTTGCCTCCATTTGCTAACTGGTAGGCATTTGCAGAATTTGGTAGGCAGCGCATGCTAACATTTTATATGAAATATTTGATGTGCACATGGAATCTTCAAATGAAGTGCAGATGAAGATACCCCTACATGGAAAAAGTTCATTTCTTGCAACGGATGGTCTGGCATTGCAGTGTGCGGTGCTCTGAAATTTTGTACCTAGATGAAGCGCAATGGGCTAACATTTTGTACCAATGCTATGTGCGGTGCGTTGAAAATTGAAACCACAGCTACTGCAGTAAAATAGTACACAATATATGGTGTGTGAATGTGCGCCATTATTAGACTGATGTGATCGATGGCAAATAGCAAATTCCCACCCAAGTTGTTCAAGTGGCAAGGTCATGGAGCCTGCCAAACCAACACCAACATGGGTTATGACCGCTGAGGCCAGGCTCACCTGAGCTGTAGGATAAAACCTGGCACCTTAGGTGTGTGGCTCTCTGGCTAGCACCCCTTACTGCCTTTTCCATCCCTGGGTATCTGTCGTGCTATGCCACAGCACCCCTACAGGCTTCCCTGCCTAGAAATAGCCAACTGACCCTGGATGTTCTCTGGGTTCAATTCCGGGTTTGGCTAACGCAGAACAGTATCGGATCACAGGTCTGCCACAACCAAGTCACATCACACACATGGGCAGCACCCACCCCAGGACCTTGGATAGTGGAGGATTCACCTTGGTGCTCTCTCATCCTTTACACCAACTTGACAGTTCCTGAACAGCTGATCACTGACAGAAATAGGGTTAAATGCAAAGGATACTATGATGAACCTGCAAACAATGAGCCATTAGATGAATAATGAACATCCCCAGACCCCCAGCATGCCCCACCCTGTCTCAAGTCTAGTCAGGGAACACACAAGGGAGCTACGCTCACAATCCCTCCATACTAAACCAAATCTCAAGGCAGTTGAATGGTGGTCTATCCCACTTGAACCAAATCTCAAGGCAGTTAAATAATGGTCTATCCCACTTCTGACACCAATTGTAAGTGATGGCAAAATGCCCACCCAAGCTGTTCAATAGGTAAGGTTGTGGAGCCCGCCAAACCAACACCAACTGCTCCTGCCAACCGCTGGGTTCCAGTTTGCACAATTTGGCAGGTAGCGCACGCGAACATTGATAAGAAATTTGTGATGCGCACGTGAAATCTTGAGATGAAGCGCACATGAAGACACCTTTCAAAATATTGCACGTAGAGACAGTACATTGCACGTGAACAATTTTTCAAAAATATTTGTTGTACTAGAATCTCATGCACGCATTTTCCTTCATAGCATATTAATTTGAGCTGACTACGAGATTCCTAACCACTGCGCACCACCATCATTGAAGAACGACTAATTTCTGTGACCGAACAGTCGGGATCATCATCGGTTACTGAGAGTAACGAACAAAAACCAATATCGCATGTTTTTGGCGGGAGAATAAAAATTGATGATTCACAATACAACGGGCAATATCAGTCAAGACAAAGCGCATCAGAATTTGGTAGGAATGCAACTATAGCTAAACTGTAATATTGAATTACGCCCTGCATGGTTCGAATGGCAGTTTAACATTACCGCATTATGACAATACATGAAAACGAACACAGACGTCAAACACGTTATGTAAACAAGTTTGCTGCAACATTCATGGAAAATACAGCGGAGTGGAAGTGCAAAATAAGGCATTGTTAGTAATGGCAATTTTTGAAATGAACCGACAGGTGTTGTTAATTATAATTTATACCTACTATGAGAAAAATTATCATCTAAATGTTACATTCTGTTTTGTATGACGCCTGCTTGGTGAAAGACGCTTACGTCTATGTGCGGTCATCTCAAACTCTACATACATTTAATTCTGCAGTCGGTTTCGCTGCGCTCTGCGAGCGCACGTAAAGGTCCAGGTATGCCGATCTCAGCCTTTGAGACGCACGGCTGGTTCGGTTCTTAATATTCAGCGATGAAAACGCACATAATGTTCTCAACCCCGTGCCCAATTGTGCAATCGGGGCTGGGTTTGGACCTCTGGGTCCAAACCCAGCGGTGGAGATGTTTTGGCATCTCCACCTACTGGGCTTGCAACCAATAAAATCTCTGGCCTTCCTTTGGGTTTCCTCTGAGTTCGACAAGCACAGAACCGTACCAGAATACGTCACCACTTCCAGGCCACATCACACACCTGGGCAACACCCACCCCGGGATCTTGGATATCCGGAGACTTACCTTGGCGCCTCTCACTCTATACACCAACTTGACACCGTTCCTGAACAGCTGATCAAACTGACAGAAGTGGGATACTGAAGATGAACCTGCAAACAATGAGCTAGAAGTTAGCCATTAGATTGTGGGTGCCTGCACTTCTTGACCCGGCGACCCCGCTACCGCTCAAAGTCAGGATGGTCACAGAGGCGGCAGGTCGTCCAGGCCAGTATAGGCTCGGTGTGCTAAAATTTCATGCACGCATTTTCCTCCATAGCATATTAATTCAAGCTGACACCAAGACTCCTAGCCACTGCGCATCACCATCATTGAAGAACTACTAATTTCTGTGACCGAACAGTCCGAGAGAAACAAACAGAAAACAATAGCGCATTTTTTTGGCGGGAGAAAAAAAATTGACGATTCACACAACGGGCAATATCATTCAAGACAAAGCGCATCAGCGTTTGGTATGAATGCAATAATAGCTAAACTGTAATAGTTTAGCTATTATTGCAAATAATATTAATTATTTTATCACCTCATCAGTATGGTTTTCGGAGAGGCCGCAGCACTGAGGACCAATTGCTGTTGACCTATGATGATGTTGGTAGGTGGATTGATGAGGGATGGATTGTGAATGTTGTGATGCTGGATTTCTCAAAGGCATTTGATGTGGTGAGTCATGCTGTGCTCCTGTCCAAATTGGAATCCTTAGGTGTTTGTAATTTTTTGCTAGCCTGGATCTCTGCATTCCTCTCTGGCAGAGTGATGAGCGTTTGTGTGAATGGCAGCGTGAGCAGCCCAGTGGCTGTGACGAGTGGTGTGCCTCAGGGTTCTGTCCTTGGGCTGCTGTTGTCCCTGATTTATATTAATCACATCTCTAGTGGTCTTTCATGCAAGTTCAAGGCATTTGCTGATGACTACAAGTTGTACTTAAGATACTCGCGCAAGGACACCAAGTCTGCCGCTCAAGGTGTCCAATCACTGCAAAATGGGTTGGATGCAGTTGACTCCGTTGCACGGTCATGGAACCTTGGACTGAATCCAGATAAGTGTGTTGTGCTGCGTTTTTTTAGAGGTTGTATTAATTTTGATGCTTTGGTTCCAGCTAACCAGTACATCCTGCAGGGCAGAGTGTTGAATTTTGTTCCTACACACAGAGACTTGGGCGTCAATGTAGATACCAGTCTCCGATTCCATCATCATATTTGTGTGGTGGCTGCAAAGGCTGGTGGGTTGGCCAACTATTTGTTGAGATCAACTGTTTGCAGGTCGCGGGAATTTATGCTGTCCCTATACGTTTCGCATATTCGTCCCCTTATTGAGTATGCATCCTGCGTTTGGAACACTGGATATTGTGGGGACT